>NW_019104490.1:2069997-2141622 GCF_001995035.1 Momordica charantia
CAAAACAAATTCAAAACTTGGGCTTTTTTTTTTTCTTTTTTCCTTTTTTGGAGAGGGCTTGCCTTCTCTCAATGTCTATATATCTAACCCTTTTTGTTAAATTTTTTTTTTTTACAGTGCCATTTATGCACAATTTACACCAAAAGAATGAATCAAGATTTAAATTTATAGGGTGTGTAAAATTAGGGTCTAGAACTGAGAAATGCATCTTCTTAGGCAAGCAATTGGTGTGTTCTTCTGTTTGATTTCCTGTCTCCAAACGGTGCCTATATCTTCAGCTATTTTAATGGCATCTGAGGCTGCTCCAGAAAGCCCCCTCCTTGTGAACCCAACTGCATAAAGCCCTGATTTCCCTTTCCATCCGTGGGGAAATGCGGCCTTTGGAAACCCATTTTTGCCGAACAATTCCCTTTCCTGTAACACAAACATTTCCAAAACAATATTAGATTTTTATACACTTTTTTCTCTCCCAAAAAACAGAAAAAACCAAATTTTTTTTTTAAAAAATGGTCAAGTCAATGCCATTTTCAGTCAGACAAACAAAACAACATAGTATTATACAAACAGAGGATTCAAATATATAAAATTTTTTTTCTCTCTCTCTCACCTGAAGCCAAAACGGCACGTTGCTACGGTAACCAGTTGCCAAAACGACTGAATCAATGTCGAGCTTTTCGCCATTGATGAACTCAACTTGCTTCTCACTGAACTTTTTGATTCCTGCTACCACTTTAATGTCTCCAGATCTGATTTTGCTCAGTGTTCCAATGTCCAAAACAGGGGTTTTCCCCTTCGTGTTCTTCAGCTCCAATGGCCCCATTGATGGCCGCTTCAGCCCATATTTCTCAATGTTTCCAAGCACAAACCATGCCAAAATCAGCATCAACTTGTCCACTAGCCAAAGTGGAAGCCATTTCATCAGTAAAACAGCCAATTCGAAAGTCGATTTTCCAAGAACTTCCCTCGGCAAAACATGAACCTGTAGAACCAATAAAGAAATTAAGATTTCAATAAAAAAAAATCCAATTGAAATCTGAGCTTTAAAAACAAAAAAATTGGTGGTGAAAAAATTTATGCTCGATCACTCACCGAGCTCCGAACCACCATTGATGGAGAAGCTTCATGGTTGCAGAGGTCGAGGGAAACTTCCATGCCGGAATTTCCGCAGCCCACAACGAGAACTTTCTTTCCCTTGAACTTCTCGCCGGATTTATAATCGGAGACATGCAAAACTTCGCCGGCGAATTCGCTGAGCCCCTCGATTTCCGGCATGACACACTCAGCATTCTCGCCGGTGGCCACCACGAGCCACCGGCAAATGTACTCGACCTCGCCGGAGCTCGACTCGGTCTTGACTCGCCAGAGTCCACTCGTCTCGTCGTACCTCGCGGATTGAACGCACTCGTTAAACTGGGGGCTAATTTCGAATTTCTTGGCGTAGCTTTCGAGGTATTGAATGAATTGTTTCTTGGAAGGGTATTCTGGGAATTCTTCGGGAAATGGAAGCCTCGGGAGCTGGCAAAATTGCTTCGGGAGATGAAGCTTAAGCCTATCGTAAGTCCGTTTTTGCCACAGAGAAGCTATGCAATCGGCTCTTTCCACAACCACAAACGGGACGCCTTGTTCTCTCAGGCACGCCGCCGTCGCCAGCCCCGACGGTCCGGCGCCGACGATCACCGGCCCATTAACCCAAACGCACCGGTGGGGGAAGAAACCTTCATGATCCGCCGGATGAAGCAAATTGAAATCCATTTTTTTTTTCTAGATAAAATAAAAATGTGTTTTGCTTTGTGGATTTGGCAAAATGGGTGAGGAGAATTCAAGGTTTTTTTTTTTTTTTAAGAATAGAAATTTGGTTGGGATTGGAGAATGAGGAGATAATTTGATTTGGAGTGAGGGAGAGGGGAGGGCGTGGGAGGGGCTTAAATAGAGAATAGAGGGTGCATGTGATGGAAGTGAGGAGGTAAGGGGATTTTAGAGTGTCATTCTCAAATCATAAGACTGTGGATCCACTTTATTATTTAATCATATGATATGCTTTTGTTATTATTTTAATACATCTTAGTGCACTCTATACTATGCTTTATAAAATAAAATAGAAATATATTCATATACATAGCTAAGCTAAAAGTAACATAGTTTGAAACCAATTATAAATATATATAAAAGGAAGAGTTTAGCTATTATTCCAACTTTTTATTTAACTAGTTATAATTAATATGGTGAAACATATACTTTACTTCTCTTCTTCTTGACCTGCAAATATACTTGTTACTTGTATTAAAAATAGTCATCTAAGTTTTGGCTTACAAAAATGAAGGGGAAGTATATAATGTGACATATTTTGGTTTGTTGACGATGAATCTCCAACGTTAATCGATGTATGAATTTTTTAAAGATTCATGTATTTTCTATATGTTATAATATGAGATATTTACATAGTTAGATCTCTAGGATGACCTACTATTTATTATTATGTTAGGTTAAATATATTATACTACATCATATGACTAATCATTTTCTTAAAAGATATTAAGATTATAAAAGCATGTTTAAAATAAGTTTGATCACATTATTGAAGTTTCTTTTGTAACTATTTGGATCAAATATTCGACAATAAACCTATAATTGAAATTTAAGATCAAAGAGATATATATAAGCATTTATTATAATGTCAAAATATGAAATTTAAATTAATTAAATAAGTGTTTGATTCACAAGTCGGATTTATATTTATAACTTGTACATAATATTTGATATATGATTTTGTTTCTCCAAGACTATAAATTTACTAGTTTCACGAGTTCTATATAAATCAAAAAATTACTTAGAACCCAAACTTATGACACCCACTTCTTGAACTACCAAATCAAACAAAAGGTACACACGAACTTAAACATTTGTGACTGATCTTTTAAATCTCAAATCATATCAATTCAAAAATTATAATAAGTGATGAACCAAATATTTTGAACAAATCTATCAGCTAAACTATCAATCTCTATTACTTTTTAATAAAACTAAAAAATTAAAGTCAATTGAAAAATCATTTAAACCGAGATGAAACTCATATTGAACTTTTGTTAGTTTAATCATTGCTCATAGATTTATTTTTAATAAAACTAAAAATTTAAAGTCAATTGAAAAATTATTTAAACCCAGATGAAACTCATATGAAACTTTTATTAGTTTAATCATTGCTCATAGATTTGAAAGAAGTTGCAGTTAGGGGAGCAATTGGGAGTGATGAAGACTCATCCTCTTCTGATTCTATTGGGACCCCAAAAGGATTTTGAGATCCCACGGTGAATTCATGAATCAGTAATATAAGTTTATTTCAAAAAGGAAAGAAAAAAAGAAAAACAAAAATAAAATAGCCACGTGGGCAGGATTCCAAGTGGTAAAAGTGCGGGGCCCGCAAGTGTCCAACGTGGACCCCAACAAAAGCCTTCCACCTCATCGGGATTGCAATATTCGTAAAGCTGTTTCAGTTCTCAGAGCCCCCATTCTGCCAACCGTTTTGTGCTGAGAGCCACGTGGTCATCCCACTGTGCTTTCACATAAAGAAATACTTTTTGTTTACTTTAAATATTATTTCTTATTTGATCCATTCTAATTTTATTTTAGCAGTTGTATTTTGATCTAGAAATTTTTAATAAAATTTTGTTTTGATTTTTATGGCTAGATTTTAATGTTTTATTAAATAAAAGTGGCAAAGCACCATATAGACTCGTATTTCAAATTACATATTTTAAGTAGCATATCAAATTAAATGATAATGAATGTAAAATTTTACAAACTAAAAAATATTTAAATCAATATATTAAACTCCACTATTGTTTTAATAATAGGTTATACCGAAAAAAAGGCACTCTAATTACTTTTATTAAAAAATTCAATTAATGGATATTGATGTAACACATCTATTAATTTATCTAGTTGTCTATCACATCGCATTAATTCAATTAAAATTTATCAAGTGAACAATGTTTTAATAAAAATAATAATAATCATTAAATATAATTACAATTCAAATTTTAGAAATGTAATTGAAAATTCTTAAATTAGACTAAAACTATAATTATCCCAATAGTTTTTATTTTATTATTATTATTGTTTTGAGTTCAATAACATATGAAGATGAAGATTCGCCTTCAAATGCAAAATCATCTTCTAAAATTTAGAGGATGCTTACAAATTAGTCATGGTATATATTCAATTAATTTAGGAAACTATTTCAATTATTTAAATTTGAAAAACCCTTATAAATATATATTTCTTCAGATTACTTAATAATTTAGTGTGATTAAATTACTTTTTGTCATTATTATTTACAATTATTCAAGAAAAAAAAGCAAAAGAAGTATCTAGAGACAACGAAATAGCATTAGATATTAAACTGTTGTATTTATTTACAAATTTTTAAAAAGCCAAAAACAAATAATTTTAATCAGAAATTTGTTTTCTGTTTACAAATAATATTTTTTTAATAATTTTTAAACACGATTTGCATGGGTGAGTACGTGGAACGCTTTGAAATAAAGCCTACTATCTTATTACACCACGTGTCCTTAAGTGGACACGTGGCTTCCATTAGCATCTCTGATTGGGTTTTAGCTTTTCTTTGACTTAATTTGTACTGTTGATTAATTTATTTATTTTTGGTAAGTACCATTTATTTTATTTATTTATGTATTAAGCGCGGAAAACCAAGCGTGATTAATTTATTTCCTCCTTTCCTCACTAATAATTTATTTGTTGGTAATAAAAAAATTACTCGAGAAACTAATCATAATTTCCTTTGCAAAACGAAACTAATCATAATTTATTGGTTTTTTTTTCATCCCATAATTTATTGGTCATAAAGTATACAAATTACTCCAAATATTAGTACTCATAGATATCGAATAAAGTTTTAAATCAAATGCATCTCAAATTTACTATTTACGTATATCATCTTCGTGAAAATGACAAAGATCGATGATTTTTATTTTATTCGTATATGTTGGTCTTATCAATGATTTTTCTATTTTTCACAATAAATCTCTTGACAATTCTATCACAACGCGAAATTGTCGACAAAAAAATTTTATTAAGAAAAAATGTCGCCGACGTTTTATTATTTAACAGCGACAAAAACTTACCTTGACAAAAATCTAATTTTTTTTGTG
The DNA here is from genome assembly GCF_001995035.1 of Momordica charantia. The sequence goes on from NW_019104490.1 coordinate 2,075,169, forward strand.
TAGTGTGTTAGATCATACACTAAACAATGTAAGTAAGTTGAATTGATGTTTTTGACCAAAATTGACATTATGCATTGACTAAAGATTGAAAATAATGTTGAAATAAACTTCATTATTCAAATCAATTATTCAAATCAATCAAATAAGTCACCTGATTAAAATAAATTAACAAAAACAAACTAAACCAACTAAAAATAGTTAATTTTTTTGATTTCCACTTGCAACTTACTTCCAAAATCTATTAACTTTTTTAACAATCATTTTTATATTTAATATACTTTTGTAAAAAAACTTATTCATTATTATTATTTTTTTCTTTGGCTGGTTTAGAGTTACGTTCTTACAAAATTTAGCCACATTTCATCACTGTAAAGTATCATTAATTCGGAATAGACTTTGAATTTATCAAATAAGAAATCTAAAAAAGAAGCATAGAATATTTAGCTCTTTAACATTTCATATAAGAGCCTATGTAATCAAATTATTACTCAAAATATAAGTAAATATTAATTTGGCTAATTTAAGATGACAGTTGCCAAATATATTATATGTTAAAAGAATAATGATCACTTATAATGAAATAAAGACCGTATAGTCATAGAAGCTTTCGTTTTTCTTTCTTTTTTCTCTTCTTTTTAATCTCCAAACTCTCTATGCCAAGATCAAATTTTTTTTTTTTGGAAAATAAAATAGTTCTTCTCATTTAAACTTTAGTTGAAATCTTTTTCCTTTTCTTTTTAAATCTCCAAACTCTCGCTATGCCAAGATCAAATTATTTTTTGGAAAAAAAAAATAGTTCTTATTGTTTAAACTTTAGTTGAAAGAGTAGGCAATTTTAAGGTCTATTTTTTTTTTAATTTCATCCGATTAAACCTTAAATTTGAATAAATGCGGTACCCTTCAAAACTAAATTAGAAACTTAGCCCAATAATCAAACTAAATAAATGACACAAAATTCCACTAGCAAAACACTTAAAACAAAGTTCCCATAATTCACTTAAATGCAAAGGAACAAAATCAAAGGGAGATCGAGAAGTACTCAAATTCGGTTTCGAAATCTTCAAACTCAACTAAAACTTTACAACACAACCCAAAGAGCTATGCGCATCTAGGAATTGCAACATACGTAAGAATTAATTTTATATATATTCCTTGACAACCAAATGTAATAGGATCAGACGATTGCCTCGTAAAATTAATCGAGGTGTGCACAAGCTGACCCGAACAGTGACGAATATTTCTGACCATAAAAATGCTCCACGAACTAGAGGAAATTATAAAATGCAAAGTACAATGAGTACATGAAAGAAATGGAGTTGGAAAAATCATGGAATGACGCACACACCACTTAAGGGGGGGTCAAGAATGATATTAAAATCTCAAAAGAAGAAGAAGAAAATAGTATTTAAAAAAGGTAGAAAAGGAAAGGCATGGGAAGAGGAAAGGGAAGGCATGTGCATGGAACTTGAAAGGCAATGAGAGACTCTCCTTTTGATGAAAATAATTTGTATATATGCATTTAGGAGCTTTGTGGGAGTTCTTTGGCCTTTCCAAAAGGGTTTCCCTTTGTGAATCATTGCTTCTCATCTTCACTTGTAATTCTATAATTAATCTACAAACCTCCAAGTGAAAACCTACAAAAGGGCTAAGGTTTTAATTAATAAAGTTATCATGCTATTATTATTTGAGTGGCTCCAATATCATTTTTAACACTTGAGCTAACTTCCAAATCACAACCCTACAAAAACCCTAGTTTTCTGATTTTTTATTATTATCATTTTTTATATATATTTATAACTTTATAAGAGTGTGGCCAATATTATCTTAAAATTATAATTTATTCAAATACAATTTAAAATCTTTTTTTTTTGGGCCATTATGCAAAATGTATTCAACAAAAGTTTTGTATATTGGTACAGCGTATAGAAAGTACCTTGTGTCTTAACTTCCAATACCATGGGTAGCTCGAGATTTATAAAATGTGAGAGATCGACAAAGACAATCAAAATAAGTACAAATGCTAGATTTAAATCTAAAACTTATTATCTTTTTTTTAATAAGAAAATATCTAAGTTGATTTTAAAACTTTACCTATCAAATAAAATTTCAACGAATAACTTTTCTAATAATGAAAAAGAAATGGTTATGTTCATTACATCATCCTCTAATACAATTGATAAGACACATCAAGAAAGACATCTATATGCACATATTATATCCATATATATCCATTTTCATAAAATAACGGAGAAATTATTGGGGGTAGCCATCACAAACATTGCCGACTTCCCTAAAACCGTTAAAAGAAAAGATAACGAAATCGAATAATTTCTCCAATTTGATAAAAAAAAAAAAAAAAGATACATATATATGAGTTTGGGGGTTGAAACCCTATCTTGGGGTCGCCCACCAGCCTTGAATTGCCCCACAGCCAGCTCTCTCAAAACCCAATTACGAGAGCCACTCTCTCAAAACTTTTATATATTCAAAATCAAAACATACACAAAAATTAAACCTAGAACAAAATCGCAATGCCCTCTCTCTCTAGGGTTTTTGGTTGATATTTAATCGTCGGCGCTACCTAATGAGAAGCTACAAAGAAGCTATATATTTGGCGTTTAATTTAAGGGAGACTGACCTCTAACTCAAAGGGTTGAGTGGAGACAGTAATAAATTATAAAAAGAAAATATATATTGAATAACTAATAAAGCGTGAGCATTAAAAAATGGGTTTAGAAATGAATCACGCGTAAACAAAATAAAAAAAGAATAAGAAAAAGGGATTAGTCGGCGGCGCCAATATTCAATTCTTCGCTGCATGGTTTTTATATAAATTTGGGTTTTGGTATACGATATTAAATTTCCGTCACCATTGCGATATTTTCGTATGTGTATAAATTCGACTTCAATACATCCAGAGAAAAAAGTCATTCCTTTTTTGATCGGTTATGGGCGAGGAGGGATTCGAACCCCCGACATAATATCACTAATTCGAATATAATATTATTATTAGGGACAATTGTCAAAAATATTTAATAAAATTTACAAAATAACAACCACATTTAAATTTTTTCAAATATAGCACTTAAAAAAACGGAGGTCCAATTTTAAAATGACAACTTTACCTAAATAATACATATCTATAATATGTCTAACATATATGTATTTGATAGACTACTGATATGAGTGTATGATATACTTGCATGATATACATATGATATACTACTAATATGAGTGTCTGTGTAATATAATATACATCTAATATACTATTGATATGAGTATTTAAAATATTATTGAGATAAGTGAAAATTTTTGCTATATTTAAAAATTTTAAAAATAGATGACATAATTTAAAATACATGAAAGATATTTGCTATCCACTATAATTTTTTAATATCAATAAATTTTTAACATATTTAAAAGTTGTGTAAGGCTTATTTATTAGTTTAAATATTTGTTACGGTTCTTTTTTTTTTTTTAATTAAAAATATCAATGTTGTGGATGTACCTTTTTAATTCTCTACAATTCGCTGCCAACTTCGTTTGATCATCATCGTTCTGCAGAAAGTTCAAAGTCATCTGCGATTGGCGGTGTGCCACTAATTATAATTATACTATATACTATATGTTCTTTCTTGTTCATGTGTGTATTGACCATTGAGATATTTGGAAAAGCCTTTTATATTATATATTAAACGTCGCGTTTGACTTGTGAATTTGATTTATAAAGTCAAGTCTAATAATTGGCGTATGAATTTTCTTCTTTTAAATTAGGATTTGTTGAGTCTTATGGTGTGAAAGCCTGATTTCCAAAATTATAATTTATATATTATATATCACTAATTATTTTTATAAATTATAAAGAAAAAAAATATAAGCTTGTGAAAGTTGAGGCAAATAACATTCCATAAGAAAATGTAGTAACTAAAGTTGGTTTGACTCGATTTTTTAAGCTAGAATTGATAACATCGTTTTTTTTTTTGTTATTTGATTTTGATGTAGACTAATTTTGAATTTACAAACCCTAAAAATGTCATGAAATGTACTCTTTTTAGTCTTCTTCATATATCACAAAAATTATAATAAACATATTTGATATTGTATACAAGTAATGTTTGTCATAAAATTATTAGAAATAGAATTATAATTGATATCATATGTGTAACTAATAAAGGGAGTTATTAAGTAATTACAATATGATTCCAAAAAAAAAAAGAAAAAAAAGTAATTACAATGTGGGGTATAATTAAGTCATTTCACAATTGAAAAAAAAAAAGGACCCATTAGATTAGATTGTGGGGGTTTTCTTGGTTAAGGAGATGACTTTTAATTAACTCCCTCTCCTTGTTGGCTTTTCAATATTAAATAAGGCTACTTTTATATTTATTTTGCAAATTGCACCTATCACTTCATACATTTTATGAGCCCTTAAATCATTATTTCACATTCTAAGCACTTTTTCAATGTAATCATTGAGATTATTATAAATTATTGGCTCTTATTCTAACTTCATACTTTTAAACTTTTGGAAATTATTAAAAAAAAAAAGATTATCATAATAGTAGAATATGAAGTGTAGAGTTCAAATTCTCTTTTTTGACCCTAATACTACTCCATACGTATTGAGTTTTTGTGAAGAATAGAAAACGTTGGAGGCCACGTGTGAGGAATTAAATCATTTACTTTTAATTAGTGGCTCTTCCTGTTTAAAAATAATATATAGTTTTAAAAATGGTAAAAGTTTCATTTGAATTCACACATACAAAAGAAACTACCAATATAAGAAATAGTTTATGGCCCACCATATGTTTTTACTTTTAGAATATTAAATCATAAAATGCAAGATGCCTATAACCTGATAGAAAATTTAATAGATGGGTATAGCTATTGTTAGGCTTAAATTAACCTTTTCGAATTACAATTGCTTAATGTAATAATTATTTTATTAATTTACGAATTAAGTCCACGAACTTTCATGGTCAATTTAATTCATAGGTCTGAAATTTTTTTCAATCATGTTTTTAAATTTTTAATTGTGATTTTTTTTTTTGTTGTATTTACCATTCATATATGTCTGTGTGACAAATATTAGTTCATTTGGCATGATGTGTGTTTGGTGATTTTTCATCAGTCATGTGTCAACATTATTTGATATACTTAATAGTGATGAGTTAGCCCAGTGACTCACACATGAAAGAAAATGTACTTCGAACCTTTGTCAAGGCCGAGCAGAACCAGAGGGTCACTACCCATGTTCCATGCCAAGTCGATCAAAGTCTCACACCTTGGCTGTCTGAGATATCCGCCAGCCAACCACGAACTCATACCATTGGTCGTGTGAGTTATCAGTCGAGTCAACCTACGCTAACGCAACCACGACAACATGCTGTGATTCTCGGGTTGTCGAAGAGTCGTTGGAGGTTCGTTGATCGGTAACTTTGCCTATAAATAGAGTGTAGATCGACCAACTACTAACTTGAACGTTGGAGTGCTTACGCTCTTTTATATGTTCCCTACTTGCATCACTTTATTGATCAAACAATGTGATAGACAAATTGCAAAATAGAAGTTAAATTAGCATAAAGTTATAATCCAATACATAGTTCAACGAATGAGACACAAATTATGTACTTTAGGTTTCGTTTACAAAATCTCATTCCATATTCAATGTACTAAAGAAAGAGAAAATTTTATTCAAGTATGTACTTTTTAACGGTATCTGCTTTTCTCTGCCCATCTATTAAATTTCTGAAATTTGAAAGTGAAATTTTAAAATCTCTCCTTAATTTAGTCAGAAAAATAATCCCTCCTTAATTGAAAGATTTCATATATATATATATATAAAAGATTTCATGTGTGTGTGTGTGTGTGTATATAGGGCAATATAACCAAAACTTAGAGGGCTACCCTACCCACCCTTTAGATCCACTTCATGCTATGATTGATTCTTAAAATTTTCTTTTAAGAAAAAAAAAAAAGATTCCAAAGTATCGTAAGATTTAATTATGACAAATTTTAACTTTTTTTAGAACTCGTAAAAAATACTTAATTTGATAACATATGATCCACTAAACATGCCAAAATAATAATTAGAAGAAAACAAAGCAACACTTGAAGAAATCCATATCATAAATGGGATGTTAATTTAATCAGAATCTTGGAAAGATTTAGAGATTTTATTCCATTGATGATATAACTAAGCTCTTAATTATTCAAGAAATTGGAGTCTGAAATTACCCAATAATATTTCATAAACAATGGCTATTTCATTAATTAATTCAAGATGGAATATTTCCCATCATGTTTTTTAGATTTGTTCTAATCTTAAATCTTTTGTCCTCGTAATGGGTGCTTTAACGTATATAAGACAACTTAGTTCAATTATTCTTTGGGAGTGTTTCTTCCATAATACACGTATAGAATTAGAATATAGTGTTTAAGAATTTGAACCTACGCTAATAAATATAGGGCTTATTTTATTCTCGACTAAACTCCTTGAATTTCGATAGACAACTTTCATTATAATAGAAATCTGATGATACATAGTGTTGAAGTAAAAAGTATCCATTATACTCATGATTTAATAAAATATTTGTATCAACTTAGTGGATTACACTTTAACAAAAGCCTATATAGGACTAAATTTTATACCTCATAATAATTTTAATATGTAACTATTTTGAAATTAATCAATCAAATATAATTGCTTTCAAAATCTTGCACTTTCGGAAGTTAATATTTAAAAAATTTATCAAAAGAACAGAGTCTCAAATATCGCACATAGGAACTCACTCACTTGATGATCATGCAAGAGAATTACATTTCAAATAAAATAACAAAAAATCATGTCAATCACTACGAAGAGCAATTATTTCTTTTCCAGAAGGAAAAAAAAAAGCACTTGTTTGGATTCCATTGTACTTCTTGTAGTAGATATGTATTTTTTAATAGATTAAATAATCTTTTATATTATAATATTAATTAAATATTATAGTGTCATTAACAATTTTGTCATTGGTTATCTACTTTGTAGTAGGTAAATTAATTTGTCAAACCAATGGTGAAGCCAGCTCTAGAAATTAACTCAATTAACCCTTTTTAGTACACTACGTTAGATTCAAACATCCTACTTAACAAAGTAAATAATATCTTTTAACTATTGAGTTATATTCATTTAACTTTTTCTTTTTTCCTTTTGAAATTAAAACTATGTTTTCTGTGACWGGTATGAATACCAGTTTTCATCTTATACATTTCTTTTAGCTTTTTTTAGTTCAACAAATGTAAATTATGGAACTAAATCATCAATCTTAAGAGAAAATATACGTAGCTTGACGAATTATGCTAGCTAACTTGACTTAAATTCGTCAACATGAGCATAACTCAGCGGTTAAAGCACCTTACTCCTTCTCTCTATGTCGAATTCGAATGTTTGATCCTCGATTAAAACCAAATTCAAACTATTTGGAAAATAGAAGTAGCAAATTTATCATTGTAGATCAATAAACGAGGTAACAATTTGAATATAATTTTTTTTTATTAAAAGTGATCTTTAGTTAAATGCAAATTCTTTTAAAAACTAATAATTAATTAAGCCTCATGAATTATTCTCGATTTTAATTGGCTACCTCCCAAATTTTGTTACTTTATATTTCCCTTCCCCACCAAAACCTTTCAAATTTTCATAAAAACTCAATAATACATATAGTCCCTCTCAAAACTCTCTCAAATTTAGGTTGGAAAACTTTTCATATTCTCTCTCTTTTTATTTTTTTTCCTTCAATTAAAACCTTTCTAATTCTCTTGAAAACTCTACCATAAATATTGCACGAGTTAGACTAATTTCAATTAATTTCATTTCTCCCATCTCTCTCAACTTTTCATCTCTCCGTGCCCTTCCCACCCAAGGGTGATTATTAGTACTACTAAAGTAGAAATCAAATCTTCATGTTTGTTCTTTGTTTGAATTAATCTAGCAACTTCAAAGTTCCAGACATTTTCATCCTATTTCTTTTATTTAAAAAAAAATCATCTCATACAGTTTCATACATTTATATTTGAAATTTGTTTAGGTTTGCTTACTTTACCGTATTAATATGAAATAATAAAAAATTAAAATTTTAGATGAGGTATTCAATCTATCAAAATTTAGATTTGTTGGACCTGACTATCAAATTAAAAGTGACTTAATTAAAAAGAATAATAAAATAACTCCCATGAACCTAAATAGGAAACTTGGGATATAAATGTAAACGTGTGAGACTCGAATCCAAAGGCAGATTAAATGTAAGCGTGTGAGACTGAAAACGAGATTTTATAACAAACGCAAAAACGCACCTGCTTCCTTCCACTTCCAGCTGTGTTTACGCACTTTGCTTCTTCAGCCTCTCCTCCGCGTCCATAATATTAATTTTATTCTCTTTTTCCTATTTAATACCTCAAATTAAAAACTCCCTCCCCTACGCGTACACATTTTCTCTTCCTCTTTCTCTATTTATTTATTTTGTAGATTTGATTTGATTCTTCCAACTTTGGATAACCATTCAAGCCTGCGGACTCAGTGATTCGAGTACAGATTAATGGATAATACACCTATTATCAATTTAAAATTTGACGATTTAATATTTCAATTCTTGAATTAAAAAAAAAAAAAGAAAGAAAATAGATTCACAGGTTGGAATATGTTTTCTCCTTTTCATTTGTAGCATAATATTGTAAAAATATTGAATCTATATAAGATTCGCAAAATGTAAGGCTATAACATAAATTTTTATTTTTATTGAATGGTAATTTAAAAAACAATTATAAACAAATGACAACTACTAAAATTACTTTCCAAGCAAAACTTTGGAGCTAAGCATAATATTTGAAGATTGAGGGAGACAAGAATAAATATTTGAAAGTTGGAGAACCCAAGAGATAAATTCTTAATTCCATGAAAATAATATTAAAAAATTATGTTTAAATTCTAATATTATTTTTAAAATTCCACATCACGTGCTCTATTTTAGACATTATACGTCTAAATATTCTACCTCCATTTTTAAACTTTCAAAAATATTTGTTTGATTTTTGCTATTCAATTTTCAGATATATTTAATAAAAATAAAAACACTTAAGCTACCTATTTTCAAGTTTAATCTTAGACTCCACACCATATGATCATAGATTTGAATCATGAATGTACATGCCATACTTGAAAATTTTGTTAAATGTAATATAAAATTAAAACAAATCGTCATCCAAGTTTAAGACAAAAAAAATATATTAATATGAAAGTTAATGGATAAAATTGGATTTAGACCAAAATTTTATATTATATTTATTCCCTACAAATATTACAATCCTGACCTCAAGTAATACAAAGCCTTCAAAAAAGGTAATTAATACGAGTAAACGAATGCATTTTCTTTCTCTCAACAAAAAATAATAAATAATAATAATTTAATAATAAATAAAATACATGGTTCATAATGTTAGATCTATAAATTGTGGGATCAATACTTTTACTTACAATAAATGATTTTGTACGTTCTTAGCTTTAGATTTGTTAAGAAGTAAAATTAATTAAATAAATAATATAAAATGACAACTAATTTCTATGTTGATGAATTATAATTTCATAATTGATATTTAGTTTGTAGGACAATAAATGTAGAGAAACATTCTTCGACAACCTTGCTAAAAAAATCTTTATGATAAAAAAGAGTTCTAATTAACTTTAAAAATAAGCTATAAATAAATCCTTTATACGTATCTCCATCAAATCATCCATTTTTACCAAACTATAAAATGAAAAAGTACTAGCAATTTATCAACTAATGACGTATATATATTTAAATTAAATAAAAAAACTAATAAAATATTCCCAAAATATGAAATTAAATATGGGATATACATAGGAAAATGCCACATATACAAATACAAAGATCGAGGAAGTTGAACAGGCTAGGTACTATATTTCAATCAAGCTACTATTGCAATAAGATTTTTTTTTGGTTTTTTTCTTAAACAATATTTTTTTTCTTTTTTGGGTTATAAAAGAAGAAACCAAAAGATTTGATCATCTTCATCAGATGGCTAGGGTTAATTTAAATCAATTTTTTAAATAACAAAAATAAGGTCAAGAAATTCGGCCCTATAAATCATTGTTGTTGAATTGTCACTTTCATTACATTAAATATCAAAGATCCAGTTACGAATACTCACTTCACCCACCAATTTCCTCTTCTTTATTTATTTTTATTTATTTATTTATTTATTTATTATTATTATTTTTTTTTTTGAGATTCTGACCCATTTCTGTGAATTATAAAATTAATCAATTAAGAAATATATTATTGGGCCAAGTAGGATGAAAGTGACATGTGGGATTTGACCAATTGGGATAAGCCACATCAGTTCATAGTTAGCCAAGTAAGACAATTTCAGAGCATATATGTAGAAAATGACGCATCTATACATTATGACGTCCTTTGTGGAAATATTTATTTGATGTTTTATGTGATAATTGACTCTTATTACTTTGTATTCATGGCTCGATTGTCGGCCATCCAAATTCATTTACTTATCCTAACTTTTAGAGGGAATTTCACCTTAATATGCATACTTATTTAAATCTTTCCAAAAAAAAAAATACGTATTTCAAAAATTTATTTATGATGCATGACACTAAATTCAGATAGACGACATCAATCTTAACATAACTCAATTAGTTAGGGTCGATAATTGGAATTCCACTCTCACATGATATTGAAGTTAAAAAAAAAAAAAACAAAACAAAACAAAATCCATAAAGATGATGAGAGGATGGTCTCATTAAATGCTAGTTTGAGTTTCTTATTTTTATCTTTTTAGTTTTTCAAATGTAATCTTAAAAAAAGGTAACAGGTGTCTTATCTTACTCTAAACCAATTCCACTCATTTTATAGTTTTTGTTCATAATCAAATTACGAATGATTAATAAGTGAAAATTAGAGTGGGGAATAAAGCCACCAACCCTTTACAATAGTAATAGATTCTTTATCAACTTAAGCTATGCTTGGATTTGCTAATTTCAAAGGTATTCTTAATGCATAATTGATTTTAAATTCTGTATAATTCATGATAAAATTATCCTTTATGCATATACGTATGTTGGAAGAAAAATTAATTAACGATCTAATTAATATTTTCCTACACAATAATGGCATGGAGGTAGTTTGAAAAATAATTTCAAAATGAAGATACTTATATATATATGTGTCCATGTGATGATGACATGCCCACGTTGTAATGTGAAATGCCAATAACTCCTAATAAAGGGGAAGCTAGAGCACCTCTTTCCTCTACCAAAGATAATTCTAGTCTTTCATAAATGGTTGTCAACATGGGTAGAAACATTTTCCTTCATTTCAACTCTAAATTCATTGTCAACGCATTCATTGCTAGAGTCAATAATATGAGAGGAAAGATTTTTTCTTTTCTACCCCATCAAATTATATCACTTTCATACATGTCTCTAATTTTTACTTTGGTCTTTTTTTTTTTTTTAGTTTCGATAATACCACCAAACATGTTAATTATTTCAAAACATACCCAAATCTAACATTGATGAAAACGAATCATAACATGATGTGACTTGTTATACCTCGTTAAGGGCAAGAAGTTTCTATTGAAAGGACAAAATTATACCTTTTAACTTTTTGTATATATAACCTTTTACTTATTTTAAGAAACATCAAAATCATGACTTTTGTAATAACTTTTTGAATTTCTAATTTTTACAAAACATGAAAACAACCTCTCTCCAAAAGTAAACCTTATTAGGGGTCAATGGACTTTACCTTAAACTCTAGAATTAAATGATACTATGTGCCGACTTTGGTTTAGATAAGTATGAGGGAGTTTTCAAAAAACAAAAAAACAAAAAAAAAATTTGAGGGAGGAAGAAAAAAACAAAACAAAAAAATAATAATAATAAGATTCATGTGAGCCCTCTAATTGTGGCTTAAAATGCAAGGGTGAATCCAAAACTAGGTAGCGAAATTGAATGTAAACCTGATTTGTTAATCAATAATTATTATCAAAAGAGAGTTTATGTCAATCAAAATTACGTTTATTCACTTAGAAAAATGAATTTTTATATGCCACAAATATGGAGTATGAAATTTTGAACCACCAACCTTAGAAATAAGATGTAAATGTCATTTTTGTTGGACTGTGTTCCTATCGACAAAACAAAATATTGTTAAATACTAGGTTTCAACGATAAAATTTCAAATGAAAATAGATGATTTACTAAAAATAAAATAAATCATTTCATTCGACATTTATTATTATTATTATTATTATTTGTTTGGAGTGAGAGATTAAAAAATCAATCTTAAAGATAATATAGGTACTTTTACCCACTTGAGTTCCACTTCAATATTAAATGAAAATTTAACAAAGTAAAAATAAGCATCAATTTATTGATTATTGTCAAAGCGAGCATAGCTCAGCGATAATTGACATATACCTTCAACCAAGAGGTTGTAAGTTCGGATCCCCTCCCCAACATGCTATACTAAAAAAAAAAAACTTATTGATTATTATAATAAATTTAATAACGACCTATAGGTATTATCAAACCCATCGAGTAAGAATAGAAACTAAAACATTAAATTAGAACACAAACAAACGAGGGAACACAAAAATAATCGACTGATTAAAAGAGCCACCGAAAAACAGTTTATATAATAATTAAATAAATAATTAATCGATATGAATGATAAACATGTAATGTATTGTTTCCATTTAAATTTTAATTAAATAATTATTTTTAATCATTCATTATCCGTAAGAATTGGTGATTCATTATTTGTAAGAATTGGTGACTCATTATTCATATATTTAAAAGCTAGAATTTCGGGTGGTCATGACTTCCATAGTCCCCATAATGGCATGCCCAAACTTACATGAATATGGAATTTTTTTATGTTTATAAATGTGTTTGATTTGATGGATAATATTAATTTTGCCTCAACAAAGTATAAAAAATCATTAAGCTTTAACCATCTTTGTCTTCTTGTAAACGTAAAGATATTATAAAGGTTACCAAACCTTTATTTAATCAATTAAGTCGCCATAATCTCAGCCAAACAAAAGATCGAATCTCCGTATTGTCAAACTATATATCTATATAAACGTCAACTAGATATTCTAAGAGATGATGTTTGCCTCAATTTTGATAAGTATAGAGCATAATACTAGAAATAGTCAATTATAATATTAAAAGTGAATATCATAAACTTAAGTTTATTTAACCCACATAATCAACACTTCTAGTCTAGGATTGACAAATCTACACACCCAACATAGATTTGATTTCTTAACCTTAGATTACACAAACCAAATCCGTAATTCAAGTATTTCCTAAACATTTCTCCTAAAGCACATATACAAAATGAATTTGATAACTTATCATGTAACTAATTAGAAACCCTTTAAAGTGAAGTGATCACGTTATTAAAAATGATTCTAAAACAATACCTGTAGAGAGGTGTTTAATTGGTGCGTTTTCCAAAACTTTTTTTTTTAATCACAGCGTTTTCCAAAACTACAGAAGTATTTCGCTGAGCTAGGTCAATCTAAACTCCTAATCAAAGAATAAGAGTATTATTAAAAATTTAAGAGTTTGGACAAAAGTGTAAACATTCAGACAATTCATGGGGGAGAAAAACATGAGAAATAGGCAAGGAAGTAGAACAAATTCTATGAATCTAAGCTATTCGAATAAATCTAGTCGATGATAATTTTTTCATATTTCTTTAAAAATTTAAAAAAAAATAAAGGAAAAAATAAAGATCCAGAAGGAATCTAGTCATGCGTGCGGTTCATTACTATTGCTACAACTGGACCAGCTTTTTCTGCTTTTACGTACGCAGATTTAAATGTTATAGTTGGATTTACACATAGTTCTCATTCCTCCCTCAGACTTTGTTTGCGTGTGAAAATTTCTACACGCGTCCACGTAGATATACTAAGGTAGCAACATAATAATATTAGATAGGTTAAATAATATGGTTAAAATATAAATTTGATCTTGGAAGTTCAAAATTTTTTAATTTAGACTTTATTTAATAACAATTCCATTTTTAGTTATGTTTTCAAAACTATGCATACTTTTTCACAATTTCATTTCTTTAATATGTTCTTCAAGCGTTTTTTAAGATTCTAGAAGTAGATAATAAAGTAGCAGAACACATTGAGGTAGTGTTTGTAAATATATTTTTTAAAAAAGAAAAATAAAATAAAACTTCAAATTCAATCCTGGTTAAAATTTTACATGAGTCATTTTCTTACTTGGCATAAAATTTTGAATGCTTAAATTTAATTTTGGCTAATATTGAGAGACCCAAATTATATTTTAACCAATTAAAAAATTATGAAAATATAATGGAACTATTTTTAAATTTATTTTTTAAATATGTTCTAAAGACCATTTTTAAACGTAAACAATAGGTCACTCATAATAATTTTTAAGAAATAATTGTTTAAACACAAATGTCTCAATTTTTAATTTCAAAAACTTTTTTTTCCATCAAAATAGTTCTAAAACAGACATAAAAATGTGAACCATACCGAGCTATAGAACTTTCAAGGCCGTTGTAAAAAATTTGAAGTCGGCCACGCAATTTTGCATTTCGTGCAAACTGTTGAAATTGAGGTTTCTATTAAAAAGTGAATAGGACCAATAAAAATAAAGTTTTAATTGGATCAATTATGCCGACGCATCCCTCTTATGACTGGTAAGTTTGAATTTTGTTTCTCATTCGTTTTGCCGTAATGGTAATATCATTACTATTTAAAAAAAAATTTGATAGTATCATTAATTAAAAACAATAAATAATTTCATTGAATTGTCACAACATAATTAATGAGTCCATACCCGGAAAAAATTAATGAAAATGGGGTCATTTCGAACACCAAAAGAGAAGGGGAAAAAAAGGTACAAGAACTCATATTTTATATTCATAACTTCGCTCATGCAAAAAAGCAACTTTTTTTTTTTTAGAAAAATAAATGTATTGAAAAATTACAATAGATCCAAACAAATTTTTAAAAGGCTTTTTTCTTTAAAAAAAACTGAAGTGTCAGATATAGTTTTTTTTGGTTCATTTACTAATATTAGTACAAAGATATCAATAAATATATATATATATATATATATATATATATATATATTTACAAATTAGATGATGGGATTCAACTCTTCCCAAAAAAGAAACATGGACTCTAAAACTACTTGAACTATATTCAAGTCGACTAAAGTTATCATCGATAGTCAAATTTTTGGATGTGAACACAAATATTTATGAAAAGTTGAAAGTAAACTTTCAATGCAAAATGAAGAGAAGGTATAATAAAGGCTTTGGGACCAAAACTTGCAGAAAAATAGACAAATAGGGAAGCTTTTCATTCATAGCCATGAGAGATAGGGTACATGGTACATGTGAACAAGTTAGGTATTTGCGATTTCCCAAGTGGCAATAATGCAAGAAGGAAGAAGGTGGGTGGCAAGGAGGAGATTGGAGGGGACCTTATTTGCTAATTCCATGGACCAATTCCAGGATGTTGAGGTGACTTAGTCAGGTGAACCTTCAACACTCTAATAAAAGTATAACCTATTTATTTCGTACCCAAAAGGAAGGAGGAAAACAAAAACTCTACTTCACTCCTAACCCCCAACTCTACATCTATGTATATAATATCATATCCAAAGTAGCACATTTTAAAAACAAAACAAAAAACGAGACACATTTAGTACACGCCAAGTATGAAAATAAATTGCACACGCTTGTGATACAGATCTTTATTATAACGATCTTTCAAATGGGCTCAATTATACTTTTCAAGGCTATATACAAAATATATTTTAATTTTTATAATTTTAAAATATTTCATAAATGTTATATGACTTCTATCTTAAAACTATTCATTCTGTTAACTCTACTAAAAAAATTTTGGAAAATATGAAGTTCAAGGACCAAACTTAAAATTCTAATTCGAGATAAAATTAAAAGATATACATATATGTCATGCTATATCTCTATTTTCATATGTTTAAATAGTGTTTGAGAGTGATTTTGAATCATCAAAATTAAAAGAAAAAAAATTCAAGTTTAGGACGCAATTAAAAGTTGATGTAAAGTTTATTTAGGATATAGCCCCTTTTTGGTTTTAGTGTGATCTAAGCAATGAAGAAAATTGAATCACAAAATTCAAAAACTTATCCAAATTTTATCAAATTGATAGAGTTGCTTGATCCATATCCAAAAAGACGAAAGAAAAAGAAAGAGAAAGGAAGGAGAGGCAAAATGGAGGAAGTAAATGGGTTGAAGATTGAGGGGTGGTCCTATTGGGAAAAGAGGTCCTTGTTATTCTATGGTCCCGAACCACAAAGAAGAGAAGGAAAGACCTATGATTTGGAAGCACTCGAGAGGCAGCTTATTGGAAGGAGCATTTGGGGCAGTGCCAAAATGGCATGTGAAGTTCTCATGGGTGGCCAAATACTATTTCTTTCTCTTGCCCCTAGTGAATCCAACTATGTGATCTTGATTTCTCTAGGTACTTGTCACTGTTCATTTATTAAGTGCATGAGTATATCCAGGTCACCTTCGCTCATTCTTCCTCGAGTTTTTTAACTTTTTTTTTTATTTCCATTTTTGTTGTCAATTAAATACTATAAATTTTGGAAAGAAAATCGAACACATTTAAATTGAGCTGTTATTACAGCCCAAGCAAAGCCTAATACGCTCTAGGATGGACCAGCTAGCTTATGATCTGTTCAATCATTTAGTTGAACAGGGAAGTATTTTGTTCGTTTTTTACTGATAAATTAATATCCCACGTTCTCATTAGATCTTTAAACTAGTCACTCTGTTTAGAAGTTTTCATTATCGTTGGTATTCGGGTTGATATTTGCAAAGACTAATGTAATTACTAGACTAATTAGCCATATTAAGATCTATTTTCAATTCTGATATTTTTTTTTCCTTTCAGAAGCTCTCTTGGCGGGCTTTTAACACCCACCAACTTAGAACTAGCACACTCGTTCTTGATTATTTATTTGAAGGTCAGATTTGATCGGTAACATGGTTGGCCATTTAAAATATTACTAAAATTTTCATATGCATTTTGGAATGATCTTTTCCAGGATAAGCACTATTTTCATCTAATCTTCCTAAATATTCCAATTCCAAGGTACAGAAGCCCAACGTCCAATGGACTTGGTTTTGGACTCTTTACATGGGCCAAGACATTAGTTCAAAGGCCCATACTCAGATGGGCTAGCCATGTGGCTCACATTTAAGGACCAAAATCGGCCTCCCGACCACGTGAACCAGGTTTTTTTTTGCCGATTCAATGATAATTCAAGTAATAAATCAAAGTGCAGTAGTACCTGGAAGTGGATAGGACAGAAGGAATCGCTCTGCATAGTTTGTGGAGTATCCATGTCTACTCCAGCGATGTCCTCGAAACCACCTTCCCAAAGCAATAATATACTAGCAATGCAATGTAATCCTGGCAAAGATTTCCTCCTACAATTGAAGGATAAAAGAGTAAAGAAACTACGTGCCTTGCCTACGTGGTTTATGATAAGTTACAATTTTTCTGCTGCCTATTAAGATATTGATCGAGCAGTTGATGATTTTCGTATCTAACATATGTGGGCTATCGCACGTTTTTACACCAGTGTCAGGTTACCTTTCCAATTAAATACTCTTATTTATAGATAGCCTATAAGAAGAAAAGTTGCTATTTTTCTTCCTCCAGATAGAAAGGCATACGAGACATTTAAAAGCATCTTTGGCTCCAAAATAAAAGATAACAGAACGTCAGATCATTTTCTATATACAAAATAATATATCTTCTATCGTATTCCCAAAAAAAATAAAATAAAATAAAAATATAGTCTATCTATATAAAAAATTGTTATTCACAACTGCCGGGTTGTTCTTCTAGTTTTGTTCAGCTTGCAACTCTAAAACATCCCCAAAATTTCATTCCCGATCCCCAAAGAATGGCAACCAAATGATAATTACGAAAAATTGAGACCTCAAAGAAAGGTGTCAAACGTATTGCGTAGTTTCAAAAATTTGAGACACCACTATCTAATTATGTTTTATTTGATGCGCTATAATTCCCCTCCAAAAGGAAAATAGACTCATTATACTCTGAAGCACAGAAGCAAAGATTAGTTAATCAAGAACGGACAATCGACGTTTGCATACCCATAATAACTGTTTCACTTGAAGAAAGCATCCAATCTCGCACTCGTACTTGCCCTTGTTTTCCCCCTTTTTTGGCTGCCGTAAACCTGTTAAATAAATTCAAAAGAAAGAGACATGGAACGAAACTCAATACCCCTGCTGCTACTAAATCAAAGTTCTTGCTTTGGACTGAAATACATTTTACATAAGGTAGCAACATAAAATGTAACGAGTCAATAGAGTGAACTGAGAATAGTTAAGTTAATGGTGATCCATTGGGAACTTCTAACATAAGAAAGATGCCAGGCGTGGATCTGTACGATGAGGAAGACCACTTCGAGCACCCAAAGCCCGACAACATCCAGCAGCCTGCAATGTAACACATAATGGAGCAAATTCGGTGGCACTTTCCAAAAGAAATAAACACGCCGTTTATGTTAAGACTTCCCAAAAGAGCACCTAGGCAACTTACCACCTGGGAGGAAAATGGCAACAACTTCTCCGGTGGCATGTTGGCACATAATGCTGCAATTGAAAGCAAAAACATAAATCCCTACAATAGGTCCCGAAATAAACAAAGAAATAAAGAAATAAACTGCATAAATTTTTTGGGGTGGATGTTGTTTAAGCTGAAATTGGAGAACAAGTAAAAACGTATATAAACAATTCTTGAATGGGTGAAAGAAGAAAACTACACCGTGAGGTTCATTCTGACATAGTTTTCAAACTTTCTGCTCTAGAAGTTGGACAAATTACAATTCCATGCAGCACTTCTAAAGGAAAACAACAATCGCTAAAAAGTACAAGGTCACAAAGTTATTAGATCAAATTTACGAACCATAAAGAACCGCTCCAATAAATGCATCTCCAGCACCGGTAGTATCAACAATTTCAGATTCTGGTATTTTTTCAGCTGTCCCGAGCAACAGCCTTCCACAGACTGTCCCTATCCCCTCAGCTCTCAACTTGGCCGCTGGCTGAAAGAAACGAGAGGACGCAATATAACTGGACTGAATCTCATTCATATCCTCATATGTAAAACAATGTAATCGGACTCATTGGAGCCATGCTGGACGACCAAAATGTTCCAGATCATGGGATATACCCTTATAACTCTACCACAGATATTACTGAACTCATTAGATTAGCACAATGCTCACAAAGTCCAAATGCATCGTGGTCCTCTGACGATTCCTATGCTCAACTCAAACTTCATTCTACGTATGTCTTTTAAAAATGCATGGCAAAATTGAACGCCGATATTTATACCTTCACTTCCATCCTAGGAGGTAAACAGAAAAAATATAACATAGAAGGCAGATAACATACTAAAACTCCTTACATCCCTCAGATAATTTGTATAAAATTAGTCATCCTTTTGTATATAGGGGGGAAAAAAAGAAGAAAGAAATTGGTCACGTCTGTAAACTATTTTTCTTTCTTGAATTATTACAAACAGATTTTTAGTCTTCAATACCACTTAACAAAAACAGTAGCCTTGCAGTATTTGATCCACATACTACACCCAAAACTGGCGGACAGAGCTTCAAATTACCTCTCTCCTGTATGTCTAGGTACAAACTTGCACCCTGCAAACAATGGCAAGCACTTACCTTTTCCTTTCTCTATATCACTATTTCTTAATGACCTTGACAGATATTAATCTACAAGGATCATGATCAGCTACAAATTTTTACTGGTACACAGCAGAGAAGGCAGCCAATGATTTTGTCAAATGTCAAGGACTATAGTCTATAGCAGGGTTGAACATATGCCCAAGTAACAAAAAGAAATTACCGATGAAACGTAAGTTGGAACGTTTATATTCTCATCCTTTCTGCCCTTGATCACTCCAAGTAAGCTGTCTATTTCAAACTCTTCCATCTGATCAGGTATCTCTGCCAGAAACAGAGAAAATACCTGTAAATTTTAAATATAAATTAAATTCACAAAGTTTTGTACATAAACGATAGCAACCCTTAAGGGTGAACAGCCTACGATGCCAATTGTATAGTAGAAAGCTAATCATCAAAACTCACCATTAGTGCATCTTTCCAGCATTATGCATCCATTTTCACCCAAGGTGACAATCACAAATCTGAGTTTTGGAAGTCGGAGAAGCATGGAAACAAGTGCAGATGGAATTGATGGTGCCTCTGTCCATTCCTGTCCCGTAAAATAATATTTTTATAATTTAGTAACAGCAGGTGACATAAGGAGCACATATACATAAGATGTAACCCAATGAACAACTTAAGATATAAAAGTTGAATAGTTGATAAATGTAATCAGTTATATTGTTAAGGTTCTGTTGTAATCTGTTGTAAGTAATATTATTGGGCTTGGGCTTTCAGTTGTATGGTTGAGCCTTCTCTATGTGTATTTATGTATTACGCCCTTGAAGGGTTAAGATGAGACGCATTAAATACAAGATCATTTTTCCATTATTTCTATCTCTCTCTTTCTGCTGAAGTACTATTTGATCAGTGACAACCCAAATTTCTATTTTATATTTTTATATTAAAATATAAAAATAAACAAATTGTTATGAATCGATACCTTCGCAAAAACAATAGAAAGTCTTAATACACATTAAAACACAATACATAGTATAATAATTATATAAATTGGTAGATGAAAAAATCAATGTCATCTTGCTAAATGGCATCATAAAATCTCTCTCCAACAAACACACAAGTTACATGTTGCATAAGCAGCAAGTTAATCAATAAAGACCAGGGGATAAAAAATACAAACTTAAGATCAAATTGAAAATTTGAAAAGGTATTCAGAGTAACAAGTACAGTTGGAGTTCAATTTCCAAAAAGGTAAATTTTGACAAACTGAACGAAGAAAGAACACTTGCCTGTGGAAATCTTGCTGAGCAGACAACATAATTGGCAAGTGCCAGTAGATCATCCAGACCTTCCCTTTTCCTTTCTGCATCAATCAAGATAGGTATATTCTGCCGAGCTGCCTGTACTGTAAAAGTAAAAATTAATATCCCTTACAACATGGATTAAGAGAAGAAGTTTGTTAAGGAGAAACATCCAGTTCATAGATATTTGTGAGTTTCTTTTGAATTTTCAATCTGGGACGGGAACACAGAAATGTGGCTCTAAAAAGAACTACTTGAAAGAGTAGCCACACACAAGATGCAGCATGTGAAGCATCAAAGCAACTAATAATATTTTACCTCTTGTGCAACAATCAAAGCAGTTTCATGCAATCTAACGTCAAAATAAACAAGTCTGGCACCATTTAAAGCAGACAACAAGTTTGATCGTGAAAGGTCATCTGGCACCATGGGAGGAGATCCTGGAGTGTGGATGCATGTACGGGTGTGCCTAAAAGAGTTCACCGCAGTAAATGAATTGTGAGATGATTATGTACATGCCTAAAATGATGTTAAAAATCATCTCTAAAATATTTATTTAATTTATACTTTTAATAATTATCAAGTTTAGCATTCTGATTTACATTTTAATATCTTTTGTCATACTTAATATTTAAAGAGGCATGCATCCAATCGCTTCAAGAGAAAATGTCTCAAGGTCACCTTTAGCCTTCTAAAACATGGGATATAAAAGAGACTAGAAGCTAAAAGGAACAAAAAATGTCATAGGAATTTCTCTGCATTTTACCACTCGGAAAATGGACAAAATAGAGGATCATAGAAATGCAGATGCTTACGTTTTATTATCCACAATAACATAGGTAAATGGTGAATTACCCCCTTCAGAAACCTGAGAAAACACAAAAAAAATCACAAATGTGGTAACTCATAGGTAATAACTAAAGAACTCATCGTGGAAAGAAAGAAGATATTCATTCAGATAGCAAATAGTAGGAAAAGATTAAATATTTGTTACAACACATTTATATTTAACAGCAAATTTACATTTTATTGAAACCAAGAATTATGTTCAAATGATAATTAAATATTTCACAAACTGTAGATGCCAACTTTATAAGATAGAACACTGTTAATAAAACTACATACTGAAGAGAACTCTGCACCTTAGAAGATTCTTGATGTCATTCAAAATGTCAAATTTCAACAGATTGGCATGGAACATGGAAGCTACCTCACAGAATTCAGTGGCAGAAAGTAATTAAGTTCAATAATAAGAAATAACTAATTTACACTTCAACCGTTTGATGCACTTGGTGCAGGTTTCATCAAACAAAATTTAAGTTTATGTCCTTTACTGTCTGCTGTCATCCTTAGACCCTCAAAGTCCCATTACACTCTTGCTTCACTACTCCGTACCACCATATATTGGAATTAGAATTCAAGACCACAGAATGTGCTTTGCCTGTTTCTTGGTAACACACAAGCACCTCGTTCAAAAGAAAACAAATGATAACACACAAGCACCAAATCATGCACTAAGAAAGCCCTTTTATTCTAAAAGATACACGAGCATTGGTGTTATAGCCTGCATATGAAATGCATCACCATTGCACTTGCATTGAGAAAATAATAATAATAATAATAAACATATCTTTTCCTGCTCCCCCGTGTACACTTACACTTGGTTTCAAAATACAGTTAAACGAGGGCAATATTATCAATACAATGCAAATGGTTGGGGCAAAACGCTGAAGTCAATTATGATATGTAAGTTACAAATATTCTAAATTGTGCATTATGAAGAGTGCTTACTACAAGAAAAGATGTATCTATCCCATCAGCTTCTAGCTCTTCGACTATACTCCTTCCTTGACTATCATTTGCGACCTAAAATTTTATCAGGCATGAATGTAACAAACCTTAGTAAAAAGAGATAAAGACCAGCAACTAATTAATATACATCAGTTCCACTAATACCCGGAAATTGGGCTTGTTAAAGGAAACATTCTAAGGATAAAGAGCAACCTTGGAAATTATCCTTGGTGTTAAACCCAACCGAGCTGCAGAAGTTAAAGCATTCCCCACATTCCCCCCACCTTGTACCTAAGAAGAAGTATCAGCCACGTCAAGCTACAGGTTCTCCAAATGGTTACAGTATATAGAAATTATAATCTTTTCCTTGTAAGAAAATATTTTATTTATTATAAAAGAGGATGCACGTCAAGTAAACTAAATTTAATACAAAGAACAATATCTAGAATTCAATATGGTTGAATCCAAGACAACTCGTGAAATTATATGCTAAGTTCTACTCCAAACATATTCACTTCCTAAGGGAATGTTATTCCAGATAGTATATATTTATGTTCACACCGTCCATTATATTAACACTGTATTAGTCGCGGGGAGTATATGAATTAACAAAAGGTCTTTTGAGTAGTTTTGATCAATATATATAAAATACGCAACTTTAAAAGTTCAACGAGAATAATACCCCCAGACTAAAAAGCACGATGAAGACATGGCATCCATCAAAACTTGAGGAATTTAACAGCATAAAAAATGTCAAGAATCTGAACCAACACTTTCCAATTTTCAACAACGTCCAAAACTTAACATGACAAATTAGACAAAAAAAATATCTTATTCATATAAATCCTCATCCGAGTCACTTCAGTCAGCGCTGAATCTTCATCACAGGATATAGAGCCAAGCTCGAGCAAGTCAACATATCATACACAACACAAATTTTAACAATGCCTGATACATAGCAAGCAAAACACAAAAACTCACGTCTCTGTCGCATCGCTAACGGAAGAGAGCATACCTTTAAACTTGTGGTTCTAATTTTGTCATCAGGATTTGGATAAGAAGCCACTGCCGCCAAGAAATCAACAGACGTACCACCAACACCAAGCTGCAAAAACACACCCGACCTTTCAATCACATTCAAGGAATCCATAAGAATACATACTCTCACGGACAATGAAAATAAGAGCACAAAATAAATTATGTCAGTAATCAGAGCCTAATCAGAGCCAGACCGAACAAGCATTGTTAGAAGAGAGGGAGGGAAGGTAACTCACGACGACGCGATTATCAGGAAGAGGAATCGCAACTGAGGACGAGGTCGACGATGACATTCTTGGCCTGAAATCAGATAATGCACAAAGAAACCGCTGAAATGTAAACAATTAGTTTCGTTTTGATCGGAAAAAGCTGAGAGAAGTAATCGGTTTGCAGGAGAGAGAAGGCAGACCTCGATAATTTTGAGGAGAGGAGAGAGAAGCTCCGGGGAAAATGGACAGGCGTAAAGCTTGAAACGAAAGACTGCAATGACATCTTGCTGATGGCGTAGGAGAAGACTCTTCACTGTTATTTTTTTAATGGAAGATTTTGATTTCCTCTTCGGTTTTCGCCACCCGTCTCTTCCGTTTTGCTTTTTTCTCGAATAAATTTAAATGAATGATATTATCTTATATAAATAAATTCAAACCAGAGGGCAAAAATATTATCTTTTTTTTTTTTTTGGAGACGGGTAAAAATATTATCTTAATAATGATAATGGAAAATAAAATCAGTATTTCTAGTAGTTAAAATTTCTTCTTCTTTTTTTCTTTTCTTTACTTCGATAAAATCACAAAACAGCAGAAAAGAGAATCTCCAACTAACCATAAATAAAAATGGTTAAGACTGGTCCACAATACGAACTGCAAAAACTGAAAAAATATTAATTTGATACAGTATATTAAAATATTTTATTTCAGAAATATTAAACAAAAATCAATAAAAGTACAAATTCATAAAATCCAAACATATATTATTTTCTACTTAAAAAAAAAGTGAGTTTATTAACATAATTTCCTCTCTGTGCAACTCACAATTTATGATAATTTTAAGGACATAGTAAATTTTAAAAAGTCTTGAGATGCTGCGGTGGCAAGAACAATAGGAAAAAACTTTTTCTCCCTATTTTATCGTTTTATTTTAAACATTATTTTGGAGGGTAATTTTATTTTTCAAATATAAATTTATCTCTCTCACCATCTCTCTCCCATGCCACTTCCCCTTCAATTTTTCTCTTCTTCTTAAATTTGGATCGATTTATAGATTCGACATCGACATAGGGATAAATTAATATTTCTTCTTTTGTCAAGTTTTAGGACAATTTCCCTCTTTTTATTTTTATTTTTTCAAGAGTCAATTTCCTTCCTTCAACTTGTGAAACCCTCCTCACAATACTTTGTATCACAAAAACTTAGAAGAATTATTAGAAAATATCATAAGTAAACAAATAATATTAATAACAAGCATTTAAAACTTTTTTACTAAAAATAATGGTAAAATGCTGAATTTGTTAGTTTAAATATGTTTTTTTTTTCAACTTTTACAGGTTTTAAGAGTCTATTTTTAAGTTGGATGGATCATTAAGTTTATAGACAAAAATGTTTGAACTATAATATCAGATATCTTTGGAGTTAACTATACAGTCACTCCCAACAAATACAATATCAGTTTTAGTTGAACTTCAAATGTTTTAAAAGGCTAAAGGCGGCCTCAAGACTTTTCCTCTTAAATAGGCGAGGCGGTATGAGGCGTAAGCCTCAATTTTAGTTAAAATAATTATACAAATTTTAAATTTTGTATGATCAAAGTATTGCTAAACATAATAGTTATATACCAGTATAAAAAAAATCACGAGTTAATTGCCACTTAAATAAACATCCTAAAAGAAGATCCTCAATATCACTAATAATACTACTACTATTATCACTAATAGGATTGACTTATTCTATAAAAATTTGTCTCCAATGTTTTTAAAGTCTAAGTAATAAAAGTAGTGATAGATTGAATCGTCACCACACCTACATTGCAGTGCGCCTTCAAAGAGGCATAAGTCTCTTATGGTTCAAAGAAGGCGTAAGTCTCGAGGCTAAAAGCTAAAGCATTGCCTCGAGCCTCGAGGCGTAAGCTTTAAAAGCTTTTTAAAACATAGAATTTCTTTTTCATAAGTTACCAATGTGAATTTCACACATGTACAAACATTATTCTATTGAATCTAACTGTACAAATCATCAATATTTAGGTAAGTTCATTCTTAACCTCAACTACAGATTATTTTATGCTTGTTTTACTCTTTATAATTTTTCTTCATGTCAACTATAAAAAATAATTTAAAATTAAAAAAATATGCCACATATACACATAAAATTACCACATCACATTTATATTTAAAAACCCTTGCCGCAATTTAACTCCAACCTAAATCTTAGGAACTAAAATATATTTTACCAAATTTTATCATTCTTGACTTTTATATAAAAAACAATGAGAACGTTACTAAATGGACCCGTAATTTCTACCTTACATATCTAAAACATAAAAGAGGACGTGCATGGTGAGATCTGTCAATTGATACAAGCACAGAGGCTCATCGATGCAAAAATTGTCAGAAAATATGATAGAAGAGAGTATTCAGAATACATTTCTAACTCGTATGGTAATGAATCAATAATTCCAAAACCCAATACTTTTACCTCTCTTTCTTCCCTTCTCTCTTGAAAAACCACTTTTAACTTCCAAGCCTGACAGCGCTTATGAATCAGAGAGTTAACTGTACATTTTAAAGAGTCGCAGAAGGATCAGCCACCAATGTCCCCTTGAGAGCTCCACACAGCACAAAATGATCAAGAATGGAGCTGTCGAGGGGGCCACCAATGGCGCTCATCCGCTGCCATTGCTCTCCCAAGCATTCTTGTTTTTTCGAAGATTTAAAGAAAGAAACTCAAACCCAAAACCCGTTGTTCCAAGAAGGCCTTGAAAGAAGTCCCCCATGCTCGCTCCTGCTTCCCGAAAATCTATAGAAGGCAGGCTTGCTTCGGGCGGTTCGCAAGGGACCGGACCTGTTTCCATGCCGAATAGGCAATGATATTTCATCCCCAACCAAACTTGAAGTTGAAAACGGTCTGTTTTCCATCTCTTCAAGAGGGCCAGAGCTGTATTCCATGGTGATGAAGGAAGAGGCTTGCCCGAATGTCAACCGAGGAGTAAAGCCACCCGCGTTCCACCAACTGCTATCTGATGGCACAAGATCGCCTTTGAAATCCGAGTCTCGAGCAGAGGACTCCTTTAGACTGCAGCAGTCTGCACATGTCTCGTCTGTGTCGTTGTATATTAGCTTTAGAGCTTGCACGACTTCTCCCATAAATGGCCTCTGGGTCACCTCCGGATGAACACACATAGAAGCAATGGCAGCCACCTTGGCCATGTCATCAAAGTCATAACTACCTGCTATAGAAGGATCTACTAGTTGCTCCAAACCTTCTTTACTGGTCAGCAGAGGCCGAGCCCAAGTAACGAGGTTCTCCTCGCCATGTGGTTGGGACATGTCGACCGGTTTTCTTCCCGAAAGAAGCTCAAGTAGCACAACTCCATAACTATAAACATCACTTTTGACGAGCAGGTGCCCAGTCATTGCATACTCAGGTGCAACGTACCTAAAAATTTATCAACTCAGTCAAGAACGAGTAGGTGATAACTGATATGGCACCTATAAAAAGACATTCACTTCATGGGGAAGAGACAGGCTCGAGTTAACCAACACGGTTCCAGAAAAAAGCTTATTCTGCCAATGATTATAGAAAAATTGAGGTCAAAGGCTGCTTAACATATATAGGGTTCTGAAACCAGTTGTCTTAACTCTCATAGTCATGATCCATTGACAACATACAACCAGTTGCAATCGACAATTAAGGATTTGTAAACAGATTGATCCAATCCAATACATAATTAAAACACAGCATAAGGATTACCCGAAAGTTCCCATGACCCGTGTCGATATATGTTCACTTCCTTCAGTTGCTTCCCTAGCCAATCCAAAATCCGAAACCTTGGGGGTGAAGTCAACTTCCAATAGAACATTACTTGCCTTGAAATCGCGGTGGATGACACGAGGATTAGAATCTTCATGAAGATATGCCAAACCTCTTGCTGCTCCAAGAGCAATTTTTAACCGTGCGTCCCAGTCGAGAGGTCCTTTTCTCTTGTCAATGCCTACACAACGCAGGTGAAGAGTCCTTTGTAAGTAAAACCAAGAGTAATTAGATTGGCACGAACGAATACAGAACTACAAAATGAGCGATTAAGAACAAGGTGATAGAAACTTTTTAAACTAATAAAATGGTACGTACCAACATATATGATACATCTAACAAGAGAAACCTAAAGAGCTTCTGTTTCTTGATGCGGGTGGGAAGAGCTTTCGATTCGGTTTTCCACTAAAACCAAATATTATGTATCTGATGCTAAGAGTGGTTAATTCAAACTATTTCACTAAAAGGATGTAGAAATTCTTGTTTCTATTACCAAAAGAGAGCTAGAGTTCTTTGGCCCCATGCCTACAAGATTTGTTGGTAGTCCCTTTAGAAGGAAAGAAACAATGAATTTTCAAAGATACGTTGAATTCTTTTTATTACTTTTGGGACCTTGCCCTTTACGACCTCAAATTGGAGTGTCTTACACAAATCTCTTTGTTTCTACTTTTTCTATCAACCTAGATTGGAGGCCTTTATGTTTGATCCCCTCCCTCCTGCCATGAGGAAACCTTGTCGCCTTTAGGTTATTTGGGTGTTGATTGGTTAAAGAAATTTCTACAGTTTCCTATTAAAAGAGCATCTTTCTTCTTCATCCTTATGGCTTTTCGAGAAATCCTTCATCTCTCAATATTTTCGATACAGAATGATCAATTAATAAAAAAGGCCAACAAATTTGAGAGGTCCTTAGGCCTGAAAATCAGATAAGGAGTCTCTAGTTTTATGGTTTCTACGAGATCAAATGTCACGAAATTGAATGATCAACGAAGAAGGATAATGGGACATTTTTATTCAAGAATTGAATGAATGAGAAAATTTTGCCAGCAATTCATCAAACAAATCATGTATAGAAAAAGGATAATCTAAAAACAGTACATAACGACAAATCAAATGCAATATGGAAGATATACCATGCAAGTGGGACTCAACACTGCCATTATGGACAAGCTCGTATACTAAGCAGCGAGTTCGACCTTCAATGCATATCCCAATCAGTTTCACAAGGTTGCGATGATGCAGTCTACTCAACATCTCAACTTCTGCAATAAATTCCCGGTCCCTATTCTGATTATCCCTTGTAAGCAACTTAACTGCAACTTCATTTCCATCTTCCAAAATTCCACAGAAAACTCGGCCGAATCCCCCTTCGCCTAAGACCCTTTTTGAACTAAACTTTTCTGTTGCTTTCTCAAGTTCTGAAAGTGCAAACGTTTTAACAGATTGAATACTGGTTGGCATTGTGGAAATTATGGAAACAGAGGTGGAGCTTGCAATGCTACTTGATAAAGTTGATCCTATTCCTGCAACAAATCAATATGTAATCATCTCAAGCAGTATTACAAGTAAGTTCAACAGGACTTTCTAGATAGCTCAGGGAATAGACAGCTTGAACTCAAACAATACTTGTGGAAAGATCCTATTGAGAGCTAACATATCGGGATCTACAAACTCACCAGATCTTTTGTTAATAGATGATGTGAAGACAGGGCCAACAGCACTAGACGGTCTTCCGACCTTTCTCCATTTTACCAAGATGGAAAGAGCTCCAATGAACACTAATAACACAACAAATGCTGAAAGTGCTATGATTGCAATCGTTTTGACATTCATCCTCTGGCTTTTATTAACGAAATTTGCAGTGATGGGAAGATCTCCAGCACTTCCACTAGGAGCACTTCCCATGTATCCTCCATATGGGGGTGAAGAAGGAATCCCTGATCATGGCTCATTGAATCTTAATATTTATTGAGAGGGGGCAGATAACAAAAGCTAAGAAAAAATGATAGTTAAAGTTATTACCTGGATAGCTGATGTAGACAACTTCATAATCACCAAAAAGTGTCATGTTTAGATGCACCTTTTTATCCCAAAACCTTCTGTAAGTCAATACTGCAGTGGTATTATCAAACTTCTCTCCCAAAGGTACTAAGTTTATGTCCACCATAGTTCTTCCTTGATTTTGACTATCTGCACTTGCACCCATGATTTTCACTTGGCTCTGCTCCAAATAAGTACCCTCTGCAATCTCAATTTCGAGATCGTTCATCACAGGAAAAACAGCATATGGAGCTATATCCAGAAGAAGTCTGACTTTCATGGGAAACACACAGCCACAAGGTGAACCAAAGGGAGCCGCAGTAAGGGGTTCCATGCATATTTGATCACAACCTGCCAAGTCCATGGCCAAAAAAATTTAGTAAAAGGAATTTCATAAAAGAAGATTTACAACTAGAAAGCTAATCATCGGTCTAAACAGTGAAAGATGAAAATTTGCAAGGCTGTCTTCATATGGAAAGCACAATTGTTAATGGATCACCATCACTTACAAAATATAAGGAACCAATAATAATTTCAAATATTACAAAGCTATTCAAAGGAAACATGAGACTGAGCTAAAACAACTTAGCTTCAATTCACAACGACTGAAATCCAGCTCTGAAGTATCTCATATTCAAGCAGATGGTTAACAGACAGGAATAGCTCCATAAAACTATTTTTTTTTAGCAGGAAAGGGGTGGACGGAGCCATTTATCAAGCAAAATAAGAGCCATTTATCAAACAAAAAATGTGG
The DNA here is from genome assembly GCF_001995035.1 of Momordica charantia. Next base: position 2,105,925 of record NW_019104490.1, read on the forward strand.
AGTAGGAGCGTATAAACAAAGAGCCATCACTTGGCCATCATATGTTGTGAGGTTATACTGGTTTCCTGTTATGATGAATAATTGACCGGTTGAATAATTCAATCCCAGACTCTACCTTGGTCTTTTGATGGGGTAGGTGCAACCACATGAGGTCGTATACGATGCCGTCGACGGTGTCGAATTGGTAAAGGTGCATTCCTAGGACCTACTGCAAAAAGGTAATGTCAGTAAGTAATAGCAACACAAGGAAAATGGAAAATTTAATATATTGCCTTCATAACCTGGAGATGGTGCAGGAGCAGTGGATGGTCCCAAAGAAGACCTATATATCCAGTTACCAGGTAATTTTGAAGATGCAAATGAAAAACCCGTTAACTCTGACCTTCCTGCAATAAAGGAGCCATACGCATGCCATAAAAAAGGGGATGACCATAAATAGTTGAACAATGAAAAGGAGATGAAAAGGAGATGACCATCATCGAAACTTCACTATTTCACTTTAGTTTCTTTTCAAAAAATAATAATAAATCAGTTTGAATTTTAGAACAATCCCAACCAAGCAGAAATTAAACATTAAAAAAAAACCACCAAATTATAAGGTAAGCATGCCTGCTGCCTACTTGATTTCCGCATGCCCAGGCCACAGCTCAAATTGTTTTCTACTCAATTCAAAATTAATTAACCATAAATCCGAATACAATCCAAACTCCAAAGGCAATGTTAATGCTACCAAGTACCAACTACATTGATTAAGCTAGTTTGACATGTTCCCTCTTCAAATTGTTTCTAACAGTTCCTTTGATTAAATATGCAGGTTGTGCATTATCAATGTCTGTACTCTGTAGGATCCATGACTTTACATTTGAATACATTGTGGGCACTTATCGTGTGTTCATGTAGAAGTTGGAATATAAAAATATATTAATCAAACACGACACCTTGTTACCAAATGGACATCACTATACCATTTTCTGTTGAGCTTTCTGTCATTGTCGTTTGCAGATTTGGCTGTATGGAAGGAGATAAGTATATGTGTGGTGAAGATTGTCCTGAAACCAGAGACATGAGAGACATGAGGTAACTTCCGCGTTTTAATACAGGGTTAGACAATTCAAACTACATTACTACGGCTTAACGATAAGAGACATAAATGTTGTATCTAGAAAAATGAATCATAAATCAAAAACAAATTAACTGCCACGAAGAAGATACAGCTAAAAACAAACACTATGGTGCAGATTAATTGGTTGTCGCTGAGAGTTGGCAAAAGCACTTCCTCCTCCAGGGTCTAATTGTTTGCTCAAGATTAATAATCCTACGAACGACACTCTTGCGACATTTCGAAAGGAAAACCGAACCACAAAGAGACAATAATTTTTTTAAAAAGAAAATGCCAAAAGCAGCAAAGAAAGCAACAGAACGTACGCGCTTTGTTCGACGAAATCAAGTCGAAAAGGTAAATGCAAAGTACCTGAGCAAAAGGAAAGCAAATTGACCACATGAAGAAGAACCAGAAGAAGATGCAGAATATTCGAGAAAGGCATTTTGTGTCCACGCAGCAAATTTCAGAGGAAACGACCATCATCAATAGCCATCACCGCCTACGAGCTCAACCGCCTCAACATAAAGCTGCCAAAGAAAACATTCACAAGGGTTGCGGTGAAGTAATCGCCGGCAGCAACCTTGTCCGACGCAATGCGAGCTCCAAATCCCGCACCACATGGCTCACTGATGCACTAACTTCAGCTCAAATACACAGGCAAAATGGGAGCAGTAAAAACCCTAGGAGAGAGAAAACGAAATGGAACAAACAGTAGGAAGCAATGCAGGTGTGTGGGCTAGCAGATCCATGAAATGCGGTCGAGGATCTAGAAGAACGAATATAAAAACTTCACTTTACAAGGAGAGAAAAAAAAAGAAAGATTGCAGAACTTTTAGGGATAGAAAATGGAGGAAAAAAGAGAACGAGATCTTGAAAGTGCAGAGAGATAGAGAGAGAGAGAGAGAGATGGAACCAGAGGAGAGAGAGAGAGGGGTGGGCGAGGAGCTAGGTGAGGAACTTTATTACATGGCAACAACACTCTACTGTTACTGTTACTACTGCTACTAAGCCAAAGGCAAAGCCACTGCTTTTTGGCGAAAAAAGGCCATCGATGGATGTGTCTGGTCCACGCGCTCCGGACATTCCGTGTTCCGAAATTTTGTGATGAAACGACAATTTACAGACTCGTTTGATTACGTCATAAATATACTTTTTTTCCTTTTTTTTTGTTTTTGAAAAATGCACATGTGAGGCTATGACATAATACAAAGTTACATTACAAACTCCTTTTCTTCTCTCTTAAATGTTGCATTATAAATAAAATAGATATTATCTGAACCTACGACTACAAGTCTACAAGTCTACAGCTGACTCCTTTGGAAAAAGCACTCATATAGTCGTATGAATCGTTAAAAATATACTTAAATTGTCTTTGATCTTATTTTTACTAAATTAATGATAGATTTTCCTCTTAAAAAAAGGAAAAAACCTAAAGTAATGATAGGTCCTAAGGGTCAGTCGTTGAATATATAATTTGTTGATGTCATGCTAATGAAGGAAGGTCGGCTACATTATCATCTGCATGAACGAGCTATATAAGGAAATATATGCAAATTAGGAATAAATAATTAAAAGCCCAAATCAGTCTAAATTCGAGTTGATTAGGTCGATAAATTACATATCTAATTGGATAGAGTAATGATGTATTTATAGGAGTTAAAGGGAGAATATTTATATTGTGCAATTATAACAACGATCATAAAAATTGTTATTTTGTTGCTAAGGTTGTTAAGCTACTCCCAATTGTTCGTGGAAGTTGTCAGATTGCTTTATTATTTTGTTGCTAAGGTTGTTAAGCTACTCCCAATTGTTCGTGGAAGTTGTCAGATTCCTTAACTCGAGCAAGACGAGCTATGGATCCTTTACCTTCCTTTGAGGCTTGGTAGGTAGCGAACTCTGCAAGTCAGCATCAAACCTTTTTGGGGCAATCTTCGATTTGGCCAATCTATTTGGTACCACTCTAATCGAGCTTGATAGGTCGGCCACTATGATAAACTACTTATCTGTATTTATGGATGAATTTAATGGCTCGATCGTCCGATCACTCAAGATGATTTATTCTTATCTCGCCACATATTTTTACTCCCAACATAATTTATTTTATATCATCGTGCACGATATGATAGTCCGAAAATTTATGGTTCAATCATCATTCATTTTTAAACCAAATAAAGAAAAAAAATGTATATGATATTACCCGAACTTATATATTTAAACCAAATATTTCAGGATTATGACTCTTATTGAACGGTTAACTCTAAAATATTCATAATTAAAAATAAAATATAATTTTAGAAAAATAAAATAAAATACAGTTGCAACTAATAATATGTGATTGGTTAAAGTATATATCTTGAACTAAAATATCGTTTAGTTTACAACATGATATAGGTGGGAGATCGAACTGACAACCTCATAGTTGTAGACATATGCCAATTATCGCTCAGCTATGCTTTGGCTTATCTACGACAATTGTTACAATATCACTCCTTATCATAAAAATTAAAATTTTAAACTTTCATAAATTTAAAAAATTACTAAAACTTTCAATGGTGAAAATTAAATCTTTGAACTTTCCGGTAAATAAATCTGGACTCTCTAAAATTTAGATTGGATATATTTGGTGGATTATTCCAGCCGCTCTGATGAAATGAACGAAATTAGAAGCTGTCCACGTAGATCAAATCCCCATCGTTGCGGAGGATTGATAGCGTGGGTGCAAATTTTTAAAATTTTATTTTTTGAGGCCGATTCTGGATTCTGGATTCGATATCATTCTCTTATCCTCTTCCTCTGATCCACGATTTGCCGCAGATCTTTGTCGGAGCTTGGAGATGCCAGTGAACTTCCCACCGGAGAAGCCATGGAAACCGGCAGGGGGAGGGATTCGAATTCGATATGAGGTTTGCTCGAAATGGCACGAATGGAAGAACCCAGATGATGATTTCAGCGATTAATCGAAAGATCGGGAGACGAGAAATTGGGATTTGAGGGCGGGGCTAGTTCATGAGAAAATCTAGAACCAGTATTGGAAGCCGACGAAGAAGGATTGAACGAGATGGGCACGGCAGAGGAGAGCGAATTTATGATGAAACCAGGGAGAAGAACTTCACCGACTAGTGTAGATATAATCCCAAGAATCGACCAACCAGAATTGAGCATTAAAACACCTAAAATTTTATCGGGAAAATCTGGGAAAGGCAGTGAAAAACATATACATCCAATTCTTAGAATTTTAAGTTTTAATTTGTGGCAATTGAAAATCTAGAGGTTGTTTTATTTCTGAAACAAAAAAAAAAAAACATTGAAAAAGATCATTAAATTTTACATAAGGAGAGTTGTGACCAGCGTTATCATCCCAATTCTGAAAAACAATTATCTTAAAAACAGATAAATAATCGAAAATATTATCCTAAAAGACAAATAAATAATCGAGAATGACACACTTACAAGTTAAAAAAATACTTGTAAAAAAAAATATATATTCGAACACGATGATAAATACGATGTCCCTAAGATATTATCATTTAACCCAAAAATATATATATATCGAACACGATGATAAGTAAGATGTCCATAAGATATTATCATTTAACCCAAAAAAATAAATAAATAGATAAGAAAGAAAAAGCTCAACCATACCTATATATTTATTTATTTACAAACCACACTCAACTAAACGAATTAATAACCAAACACAACTTAGATCTGCTTTGTCAAGACATTAGAAACCTTTTCAACAGGCTAAGAGTTGAAATCTCCAACCCCATCTCAACTTAAAAAAACAAAAAACTAACTTCAGAAACAAAAATCTAAAACCAAAGAACAATTAATAATTCCTGCCACACACATTGAAAATTTGACAGAAATTCAGTAGTTATTTATTCTATTTATAAAAGAGAAAAATCTATCTCCTCCCCCTGAATTATGTTTGAAACTTGGTAATAGGCACCGAAAATCTGTTATTACCAAGTAGAGATTGGCCAAGTTCAATCATATGAGAAATACTTCCTCATTGATCAACGTGAATCTATTGATGGAGAATGGAGAAGTTATAGGAAATGGTCAATAATTCTCAATCAATAATTTTTCTCCGCTGAAAGTGAGAGTTTTTTTTTTTAATTTTTTTTTTCAGTGGTGGTAGGGAGTGACTTGAAAAGTATTAAACATAACCATATCACCAACTGAATAACTATTGTAATTAAATTAGGGAAAGGGAAGGGATGGCCCTCAGTGGACGAGCCATCTCCACAACGACGCCAAATTTATCCTCCATGTTTACCTCATATTCATCTTCAAGCTTCCAATCGAAAAGATTGATGAGCGAACCCAGCATTAAATGCAGCATTCTCATCGCCAATGGCAATCCAGGGCAAATCCTCCTCCCTCCGCCGAACGGAATCAATTCGAAGCTCCGCCCTCTGACGTCAATTTCCGACGCTAAAAACCTCTCTGGTTCGAATGATTCTGGATTCTCCCAGCTCCTCGGATCTCTTCCGATCGCCCACGCATTTACGAGCACCTGTGCATCCTTTGGGATCGTGAAACCTCCAATTTCCACTTCTCGTTGCGCCTTACGAGGTAGCAATAAAGGAGCCACCGGATACAATCGGCAAGCTTCCTTCACCACCGCCTGCAGATATGGCAGCCTCGGAATGTCAGCCTCCTCCACTGGTTTGTTCTTCCCTAAAACTTGCCTGATTTCCGCTGTAGCTTTCGCTAATTTATCCGGATTCCTCAATAGCTCTGCCATTGCCCATTGCAATGTCGCTGAAGTTGTATCCGAGCCGGCGATGAACAGTATCTAGGTTAATTTGGCACAAATTAGAAAAAGGATGCATCAGAGAGCTATTTAAATTTCCTTACTGATTAAGAACCAAACGAGCTATTTCAATGTATATTTACGACTTACGAGTATTAAATGTTCCATTTGTTCTTTCTCGAGTTTGCTGTCTTCGCTTTTGAGAAGGTAATGCAATACATCGTTGTTCGGAGTAGAATCGGGACTCAGTTGCTGCTGCTTCATCCTCTGTTTGATCATGGCGTCTATAACATTCAAGATCTTCCCCATGTGAATCGCCATCCTCTTCCTCATCCCCTGAATGTCGAGCGTCCGCAACATGGGGAAATAGTCGCCCAAATTTGGTTTAGCGGCTTCTTCCAAGATCCCAGATACGCTATTCTTGAACTCCTTCGCTAATTCAGAATTCAGAATTGTCACATCGACCGAGAAAATTGTGTTCGAAATTAGATTCAGCGTCGTCACAAACCCTAATTTCCCTACGTCCACCGCCTCGCCTCTCAACGCAATTTTCCGAACAGTCGCAACTAGCTCCTCCACTTTCTTCTGACGAAGATTCTGGTTCGCGTCCAGAATTTTTCCGGCGAACAGAGTGTTGTTGCATATTTTCCGATAGCTTCTCCAGAGAGGAGAAACCGGAATCCATGGGAATGCGACCTCGTCGTGGCTAAGAACTTTCAGCGCATCTGGAATGGCTCTGTTGCACAGATCCTGGTCGTTGGTTTGAAGGACTTGTTTAGCCATGGCGGCAGAAGAAACCACCACCGCAGTAACCTGTCCGAGTTTGAGACTCATAACAGGGCCATGTACCTTGGCGAGGCTGGCCAGCGACTTGTGAGGCTTCTCTCCGAGATCCAGCAGATTTCCGATGACCGGCAGAGGCCTTGGTCCCGGCGGTAGCTTCGAGTTCCTTCTCGTCGCCGATTTTAGGGTCGAAATGAAAAAGAAGGCACAGAGGCAGAGAATGCAGCTCCAGAAGAACTCCATTTTCGACGATGCTCTGTTCTGGTTGTGAACTGGTCTTAACTCTTAGCTCGTCAAGCTAAGAACAGAGGAGTTCCCTCACCGCAGGGCCACCCGACTGAACAAATGCTAATTTCCAAGAACAATAATTCAGTGTCTTTATCACATTTCCCTCAAATTTGTCCTGCCGTGTCAGCCACTACATCAAAGACGAATAATGAAAATGATGTTTGACATTTTTCCATTGATAAACACACAAAATGGTAAAAGTAGTTGAAAATAATAAAGGTACAATTTTAGATATGACAAAAGGAAAAAAAAAAAACAGAAGCAAAATAAGCAAAATAACAATTATAAGCCTTAAAATGCGGATGCCCGTAAAACCATACATTTCGATTTTCACTAATATATGTGTATGATATATACATGATATATTTTTTATTTATCACTATATACAACTATATATACTACTGATATAATTATGATATATACTTCACTAATATAATGAAGAACGAGACGAACAAAAAACTTATTAAATACGGTATGATTTTTTTGGAATTCTAAAAAATTGAATCCTAGATTGCGAAGAAGAATCCCAAAGATGAACAAAAAATCTATTAAATACGGTATATGTCTGATATACTATTGATATAATATTCTGATATACCTAATGTGAGTTTCTATGTAATATATGTCTGATATATTATTGATATAATATTCTGATATACTTATATACGTATGTGATATACTACTGATATGAGTATAATATATTTGAAATATAAATATATGATATACATTTGATGTACTATTGATACAAGTATCTGATATACTTGCAATATGTATGTCTTGAAAGAGTAATTTGGAAATACTGAAATATTCAAAATCATAAATCCAAACACGAGTGTTATATTGTTAAATATATAAAACTAATTTGCTATCCAATGCAATCCCTCGCTAATAAATAAATAGTAGGAGAGTAGTTCACAGCAAGTAGCATTGTCAATTTATTTTTACGATTTCATTTAGTAAAAACTCAATCGGGACAATTCCACCTATAGTAATTTAGGCTAAGATTATAGCAATTCTTATTGGAAAAAAAACTTAGCTTCTAGATTATGGGAAAAGTTCCTCCGACTTATAGACAAGTGTTTTTTTAATTATTTATTATCTTTTAATATCTCATCAATATGTCACATAGTTTCTCTGTATTACTCACATCTCCCACCCCCTTTTTTTTTTTGTCTTTTATGATCTTCGCCTTCTTATTTTTGTGTTGTTTACTATTTTTAAGATCAAATTTACTATTTTGTTTTCTAAATCTATTGTATAATTTTTGTATCTGTTCCATACTATTTCAAAAAGAATATTTTTTCATCGTTACAGATGAAAAATTCTTATATCCTTTTTCTAGTATAACAAAAATTTTTATATCTTTCCTTCTGCTATCAAATAAATTTTGTTATTTTGTTCACAAATGCAAGAGTACATAGGATAAAGTTGAACTTAAAAATAATATGTGGTTTTGTTTATTTTTGTTTTCCTTGTATACAAAAAGATGCATTAAATTAAAAATAAAAAAACAAATTAATAAGAAAGATACTTGTGATTTTTTAAAATAGAAATAAAAAAACCTTAAAAAAACAGAGAAAAAAAATATGAGACAATAAATGCAAGAGAGAGAGAGAGAGAGAGAGAGAGAAAAAGAGGAAGAAGTAAGAGATAATGAGATATATGAGATATGAGATGAGATAGGGAGGTTTATTTCGACCACTTGAGTATTCAGAAAGATATACTCCTGAATCTCCGCAGCGAAGTTTTTTCTATTATTAATACCAGCTAAAAATATTTTAAAATAAGGTACAATTTGTATGCACTTTTTCTATCACAGTTTTGACCTAAAATATTGTTATATTTCAAAAATCTTATTTTGCCTGTGTGCGTTTTTTTTTCTTTTCTTTATTTTTTGAGTAAACGATGTTAAATTTATACCTCCTTTGAACAAATTTTTAATATTTATTTTCCAATATTTACTTTACTGATCTTTGTTTGTTTTCTACTCTGCTTTTCAAAAATATTTTTAAAATTCTAGCCAATATTTCAAATAAAATCAAAATTCAAACGAGCAAACCAGCATACTTTTTAAATGTAAAATTATTTAAAAGTATAAGAATTAAGTTGGTATATTTACAAGACAGCCAAAAGAGTCAGAAGATATAATTACGATAATGATAATACTATACTATACTATACTCCAATGCACTTATTTATTTTTTAAATATTAAAATTCCGAGCCATCGTCATGCATTGATCAAAGAATGGGAAAGGTAAGAGACCTATTAACAGCAAAGCAAATAGTACAATTGAAATTATATTCACAACATATATCTATGTTTTACAAATGATAATTCTAACAAAAAAAACTACTAAGTGTATTTAATATTAACAAAATATTAATTAAATGGGATTAAGAGTCAAAATGCCAATCAATAATAATTGAGTCCATTTTTAAAATTTTAAACCATGCGGTCAGAAAACGATTAGTTTTTTTTAAGTGCAAAACAAATAATGAAAAGAGAGCTTACATTAGAGTGTCAAAGACACTTGGAATCAAGAATCACAAAGATCTTTGACGGCAACATTTTCTTGGAGCTGACGTCAGACAAGGATTAGTTACAACATAGCTAATAATGTAAACAACAAATAATGGTAAACATTTGACAAAAAAAAAAATTATATATTTAGTTATGTCGAAAATAAAAGTGGATAATTAACTATATATTCCAAGTTAGACCTGAAATCAAAAGACCATATAATAGGTGACAAAAACTATTGCAAAAAACGAGCATAGTTCAATAGTAAATGACATATATTTCCGACCAAAAGATTGTAAGTCAAAACTACAACATTTTTAATCGCCAATTACCGCAATTGAATTGATTAAAACTATAAACTTTCATAATTGAATTAATTTATGCAATTTATTAGGGTTTCTATTTGAAAATAATTAATAAACAGTTTTCGTAGTGTGTATACTTATTTAAATGTAATATATTTATATATATATATATATATATATATTTTACAACATGTAAGATGAGAGATCGAACTCACAATCTCATCTCTTGGTTGAAGATATATGATAATTATAGTTGAACTATGCTACATTTGATTATTTAAATGCAAGATTAATGAAATATTATAAAAAATGTTATAATCTAATGAGTGATAGCGACTTTCATCAAGATGTCTGCGGTTTATTTTAATTATTTAATATATTACCTTACATGGTTAAAAAAATATAAGATAGTAGATTTGTATTAGTTTCCATCTTAGAAAGATAATCTATATTTATTTATCACTGAAAATGTATACCAGTCACCAGTAACATATACGAGCATAGTTTAACAATGCACTTGTGTCAACAATATTGGGGATGTTGTACCACATTAAACTTTCATTCTATTTTGAAATAATTAAAACATCTTAATACATAGCCAGTGTATTTCCAATATTTAGATGTTTGTTGTTTTTTCAGGGTGCGTGTTGGATGCTGATTTTCACCTGCCACATGTCAGTATCGTGAAGGTAGTTGGATTAGAAGCCGTGTCAAGTATAATAATTTGCCCAAGTTCATTGAGGGCCGAACCTAAGGCATGACATAAGTAAGTCGAGCCGAGCTATAGTTATATCTGTAACGGTGTTTCTTAAAATTCGACAACAGGTCGCGTTTTTAAGGTGTGTCAGAGTTCTTGTCGGGCCCAGTTTCTATAAATAGAAACTCCTGTCTTAAATGCAAATCCAGCCTTACTCGACAAATTAGATCGGACAGAAACTAACTTGTTCGTCGGAATGCTAATCTTGTTTTGTAAGTTCTTCAAGAGCTCTAGGAGGTTCCTTGACAACTCAGAGAAGATCATACCGATAGCTCCGACCTTCCCTTCTTCCGAACTCAAACAGTGTGGTTTTTCTTTTTTCTCTTCTAAGTTACATCCAAATTCCATACTTTTATTGAGAAAGCTACCTCCATCTTTAGTACCACTAAATTAAATTTCTTTCGATTTCTTTTTTCTTTTCTCAACTTGATCTCGTTACCTACCGTTCCACCAACACTTCTCAATCTTCAAAACCAATTGAGAAAAAAGATAAACTTCACTCATTTTACTTTGGGTAAAAATAAAGTAGATAGATTTTTACTCCCTTAAATTAGGCAAGGGAGTGCCCTCAGTGGACGAGCCATCTCCACAGTGACTCCAAATTTATCCTCCATGTTCACCTCGCATCCATCTTCAACCTTCCAATCGAAGAAATTGATGAGCGAACCCAGCATTAAATGCAGCATTCTCATCGCCAATGGCAATCCAGGGCAGATCCTCCTCCCTCCGCCGAACGGAATCAATTCGAAGCTCCGCCCTTTGACGTTAATTTCCGATCCTAAAAACCTCTCCGGTTCGAACAATTCTGGATTCTCCCAGCTCTTCGGATCTCTGCCGATCGCCCACGCATTTACCAGCATCTGCGCATCCTTCGGGATTGTGAAACCTCCAATTTCCACTTCTCGTTCCGCCTTACGAGGTAGCAACAAAGGAGCCACCGGATGCATCCGGAAAGCTTCCTTCACCACCGCCTGCAGATATGGCAGCTTTGGAATGTCCGCCTCCTCCACGGCCTTCTTCTTCCCCAAAACTTGCCTGATTTCCGCTTTAGCTTTTGCTAACTTCTCTGGATTCCTCAATAGCTCCGCCATTGCCCATTGTAGCGTCGCTGAAGTTGTATCCGAGCCGGCGACGAACAGTACCTAGGTTTAATTTGGCACAAATTGGAAAAATATGACGCATTAGAAAACTATTTGATCTAGTTTCCTTATTGATTAAGAATCTAACGGTTGTTTTTGGGGGATGTTTACGAGTAGTAAGTGTTGGATTTGATTTTTTTCAATTTCGCCATCTTCGTTTCTCAGAAGGTAATGCAACATATCGTTGTTGGGAGCAAAATTGGGATTAAGTTGCTGCTGCTTTATCCTCTGGTTGATCATGTCGTCCAGAAGATTCAAGATCTTCCCCATGTGAATCGTCATCCTCTCCCTAATCCCCTGAATGTCCAGCTTCCTCAACGCCGGGAAATAGTCGCTCAAATTAGGCTTTCCAGCTTCTTCCATGATGCTCCATACGCTATTCTTGAACTCTTTCGCCAATTCGGAATTCGGATCCGCAAAATCGACGGAGAAAATTGTGTTCGAGAGTAGATTCAGCGTCGTCGTAAACCCTAACCTCCCTACATCCACCGCCTCGCCCATCGACGCGCTTTCCCAGACAATTGCGACGAGCTCTTCCACTTTCTTTTGGCGAAGATTCTCGTTCGCGTCCAGAATTTTTCCGGCGAACAGCGTGTTGTTGCATATTTTCCGGTAGCTTCTCCAGAGAGGAGAAACCGGAATCCATGTAAATCCTAACTCGTCGTGGCCAAGAACTTTCAGCGCATCTGGAATGGCTCTGTTGCACAAATCTTGATCGTTGGTTTGAAGGACTTGTTTAGCCATGGCGGCAGAAGAAACCACCACCGCAGTAACCTGTCCGAGTTTCAGACTCATAACAGGGCCATGTACCTTGGAGAGGGCGGCCAGCGACTTGTGAGGCTTCTCGCCGAGATCCAGCAGATTTCCGATGACCGGCAGAGGCCTTGGTCCCGGCGGTAGCTTCGAGTTCCTTCTCGTCGCCGATTTTAGCGTCGCAATGAAAAAGAAGGCAATACAGAGGTAGAAGAAGCAGGTCCAGAGGAACTCCATTTCCGGCGAATGTTTGTACTCAACTGAACCGTTCACGAGTAACCTTTATTTATGGTTTTGATTTTTGAATGCGACAAAATAAGAACCATTTTCTTTATACCTAAGGTAAAGGTAGAAATATACCTTTAATAGTGAGAGAGTATGAAATATTTACACACACATAGATACCTAAATTTTATCCCCAATAAAAACATATGAGGACATAGATGTATGGAAATTTAGGTACGTTGTTTTCAAATATGTGTTTTGTAATATATTTGTAAGTTATTGAATAGCAAACTAGTTTAATTTAAAATATTATTAATTAACATAAATGTTATAAATTTAGTTAAAATTACGATTTTACAATATTATATACTATATAATATATTATACTTTATATGTTTTAACTGTAACAAAAATAAAATCAAATTATAACATAGTATATTTATAAAAAAAATATCTCTCTATTTTAAAGTTTGATTCAAATATGAAAAGATCATGCATTCAGTGAATCTGATTGATTTTTTAGTACAATAATTTAGGAATATATAGATCGAACCTCCAATCCCGAGAGGAAGAGTATATGCTAATTATCATTAAACTATATTTGCGCATTTAATCAACAGTGAGTTGTTCACTTGAGTTAATAATTATCAACAGTGGGTTGTTCACTTGAGTTAATAATTTTGTCTTGTTTCCGTCCTAAGTATGGCCTAAAAATGAACTAAAAAACCATCCAGCTTATTTTTACCAAAAATGAAATGACTGAAGTTTAAAAGAAAAATTACATTTTCATATCTTCCGTGCAAGCGAGGCGATCTTTTTTTTTTTTTTTCTCAATGGTTCTCTCTCTTACCAAATACATCTTTCATATTTTTTTTTAAGGATAATCGTGGTAGGCGACAAAAATATTTTATGTATTTTCTTTTCAAAATTTCAAATATAGTAAAATATTTGAATTTTTATTATTCCAATTTTTTTCCGTATGATATCTGATATACATTTAATGTATATCTATATCAGATACACATCCAATTTTATATATGATATACATCCAATTTATATATGATATACATACATCAAATCTATATCTGATATACATCTGATGTAAATTTATTTATGATATATATCAAATTTATATCTAATGTACATCCGATGTAATTCTGATATACTTTTGATATACATTCGACGCACTCCTAAATTATCAAATATACTACTGATATACATCAAATGTATGTATTATATATATAATATATATATATATATATATATATATATATATAATACTAAATATATTTACAACTGATCATATACTAATTATAAGGTATCTCAAATGTTTAATTTTTAGTGGTATGTCAGGTTAAATTATAGTTTATCATTTCAATTTGTCGGCTAATATACTAATATTACCAATAATGTTCATTACTATATCACTACTATTTATTCAATATTAATATTAATTAGATACTAAATATAAAGGATATCAACTATTTAAATTTATAAAGTATATTAAAATTTTAACTTGTCTTTTTGGACGTGCATGGTTCACATAAACCTTTTATATAATAACTTTATATTTCAAAAATAAAAAATAAAAAATCTTGCACCATTGTTTTCATCTAAAAAAATATTGGATATAATAGTATAATATGAACACATATATCATAGTTATATTAGTAGATATAATGGTTATATAAGAGATATATAAGTGGTAAATTAGAAGCATATTAAGTATATATCAGTGTTATATTAGTGGTAAATCATATAATCATATAAGAAGTTATATCCATAGATACCATAGTTATATCAGTGGTATATCATTTGTATATCAATGGTAAATTAGAGATATATCAAATATATATCACATATATATGTATTGTATCAATAAATGATTATCATACGTATATCGGTGGTAATACATGTTAGAATTTGAGTAGATATCATGGTTATACCATAAGTAAATAAATTATATATCATTATTATATCAATAGTATATAAGATATATATAACAGATATATTAAATGGTGAATTTGTAATTTTACAATTGGACCTCCGTTTTTTGTTTAAAAAAATGTTGTATTTGAAAAAACTAAATGTGGTTGCTATTTTACTTATTTTACTAAATTTTTTTTTCATATTTACGAGCAAGTGCCCTCTATTTCTAAGGAAGCTACATCCACTCTTAGTATTACTAGACTTCCATTTTTCTTACTCTTTTATAGGAGTGTAATTAAAGAATCAAACTGACTTGAAAGACCAAAACAAAACAAGTTCGGTTGGTTCGATTCTAAGAGTAGTCGATTTTGACTTGACAAATCGAGGGTTTTGTACCCTACCGTGGAGTACTCCGAATATTTGTTTCTACAATGATATGATATTATCCTGACTTTGTTTGCATTACTTTTACAAGTTCAACACCAACACTTCATTTTTTAGAGGTCAAACAAGTTTAATTATTCAATAAATTAATGACAAAGTTCAATTCTCATGATCATGAAAAATTCAAGAGTCAATTTATATAATAAAAAATTGGTTGATACAACACTGTGTTGGATTTATATAGAAATTTTGCTTTTATTAATTTAACATTGTATTTTTGTATACAACCCCCCTCAAGTTGGAGCACAGAGATTAAGAATGCCCAACTTGGATAACAGCAACAAAAAAAAGGGCAAAGGAAGGGCCTTTGTGAACAAGTTAGCGAGGCAAAATGAATCGGCAACCATTTGATGAAACCAGCATTGATTTTGGCACGAACAAAGTGACAATCAATCTCGATATGCTTCATACGTGCATGGAAATCGAGATTAGAAACCATATGAATTGTCGCCTGGTTGTCACATAATAGAAGAGTAGGCAGAGTAAATGAAATCTTCAGATCAGCCAAAAGATATGAGAGCCATACAATCTGCTAGTAACCACAGCAAGAGCCCGAAATTTGACTTCGACAAATGAGCAAGAAAAAGTAGATTGATTCTTAGCTTTCCAAGAGACGAATGAATCACCCAAAATATACAAAATCCAGTTGTGGACTTTCGAGAATCCACACAAGACACACAATCAGCATCTGCAAAAGCACACAACTGGAGGGACGACGATCGTTGAAGAAAAATACCTTGGCCATGGCTATTCTTAATGTATTGAAGAAGATGTTAAGCAGCTGCCAAATGATGCTGTCGAGGAAAAGCAACATATTGGCTTAACTTGTGGACTGTGAATACAATATCAGAGTGTGAGATGGTGAGATAAAGGAGTCGCCCAATAAGCCATCAATAATAAGACGGATCAGCAATAAGTTCTCCACTAGAGGCATTTAATTTGATAGCAGGATCCATGGGCAACAAGGCTGATTTGGAGGCTAGCAAACCAGAGTCCTAGAAAAGCTATAAGGCATAATTCCTCTAAGATAAGAAAATTCCAGTAGATAAATGGACTACTTCCAATTCTAGAAAGTACTTCAAAGAGTCCAAGTCCTTCAACCGAAAAGCATTATTAGGATGAACTTTAAAGGAAGCAATAACAGAAGCAGAAGGTCCAACAATAATAATGTCATCAACGTATGCTAAAAGGGCAACAAAGGTTTCACCATTCCTTTAGTAAACAAGGAATAGTCAGACTTAACTTGACGAAAGCCAAGAAGTAGAAGAGCCTGAGAAAACTCATCAGACCACTGTCGAGAGGCTTGTTTAAGTCCATAGATAAACTTATGAAGCTTGCACACAAGTTTCTGCCCCTGAGAAAATACTTTACCATGCTTATAAACGAGGGGCAAATCCCTGAACACGTCCTCAAATAAGTCACCATGCAAAAAAGCATTGTTGACATCGAGTTGAACAAGAACCCAATTAAAAGAAGCTGCAAGAGTGAGCAAGTGACTAATTTGGCAACCGGAGAAAAGGTCTTAATATAATCAAGGCCTTCTTGTTGAGTATATTATTTAGCAACCAGCCTAGCCTTGTATCGCTCGATGGAACCATCAGACTTATGTTTGACCTTATCACCCATTTACAATCGATAGAATGTTGTCCTAAAGGAAGAGGGACAACAGACCAAGTCTTGTTCAATTCCATAGTCTTCAACTCATCATTCATAGCAGTGCGCCACTGAGTAAAGGGAATGACTTGGTGATAAAATTGAGGCTCAAAGTAAGAAGATACACTTGGTACAAAAGTCCTATGAGATGGTGACAAATTGTGATAAGACAAATAATTGTCTAAAAGATAACAAAGAGAGCTACTGGTCGAAGAGTTGTGAACAAGACTACAATGATAGTCTTTAAGATATGAGGGTCGCTATGTAGGCCGAGAAGACCTACGAACAGGTTGCACAGCATTCGGGTTCACAACAAATGAACCAGCACCATTTGGGTTCACAGCAGATGGACAAGCACCATCAGAAGCAACATGCAGAAGGTTGGGCAGCAACAGAATCGGCAATAACAACCGGGCAGATTAAAGGCAGTGGATTCAATAATAGGAGAATTGGCCTCAAGAATCGGAGATTCAGTGACAGTGGTCTCAATAATAGAAACATCAGTGGTCTCAATAATAGAAACATCATCGAAACAAGAAGAATTAGGAATAAGAACCTTGTGCTGAACAAGAGACTTGAACATTAGCATGAGCATTATTAGCATGGACAGCTTCAATAGTGGAAGTCAAAGGCTCAAAAGACAGCATAGGATAAAAACTCCCAGAAAAATCATATGACTTAGGCAATATAATATCAGGAAATGCGTCAACATCGTCAATAGGTTGAGAAGAAACTGTATGAAATGAGAAAGAACTCTCATGAAAGATAACATCTCGTGATACAAAAAACCGCTTGTGCTCAATATTATAAAACTGATAGCTTTTCATCCCTGGCGAATAACCAACAAAAATCGTAGGAAGAGCACGAGGATGAAACTTAGAACGATTAACAGGAGAAGTAGATGCAAAACATAAGCCAAACACTCTCAGAGAAGAATAATCAACAGTCTTCCCATAAAACCAATGAAAATGAGTATCCCAACCACGAATAGAAGAGGAAGTTCAATTTATTAAAAAAGAAGTTGTAAGAACACATTCTATCCAAAAGGTAATGGGAACACGAGATTGAAAAATAAGGATATGGCCACATTCAATAGGTGTTGATGCTTTCGTTCAACTACTGGATTTTGCTGGGGATGACCAACACAAGAAAACTGATGGACAACCCCTTTGGAACGAAAAAATTCAGTAAAGGATAACTCTGGAGCATTATCAAACCTAAAACACTTAATAACTTCACCAAATTGTATTTCAATAAACCCTATTTTGTTTTTGACAGTGAGAGCGATCACCATGAATCTACTTCGAGATGTATAATTCTCATCCGTAAGTAGATGAGACACTGAAACCAGGCTGGTAATATCTGAATGATGTAGAAAATAAAGATTTGCATATTGTTCCAGGAACGATGAATCGACTGATAAAGAAGAAAAAGCAGTGGGATTAATAGTGCCATGGAGATTCAACACGAAAACGAACAAAGTAGAAAATGGAGGAAATTTGGAACGTACTTCGAGGGTTGAGAAAGTAGGTAACTGCCAAATTAAATGCACTTTCAAAACTCTCTCATAAATTTGGTCTGATACCATATTAGAGTTTAGAGTACATTAGAATGTGCATTAAATATTATTAATGAAATAAGCATATTAAATACAGAGAGTAATTACACAACTTGAATATAAAAAACTAACCAACTACTACAAACAGATTAATAAGCTTATTATCTCTTTCTGTTTTTATTTTGCATTTTCTGTTTTTATCTTTTAGCTTTCACTAATTTTTTTTCAATCTCTCTAAACTTATTCTTTCACAAATTTCTATTTAAAAAATGTCTTCTTATCTACTTAAATTGTTATTTTCATGTCTTTATATTAGACAGTACAAAAATTTCAGTAAGGTCGGTCCTCACCCAAAAAAATAAAAATTCACTTTTCACCCTGCGTCGACCCTCCCTGATTACGTTTTCAAATAATTAATCTATATTTTATTAATGATTTTACTAAATTATGAATAAAATATTAAATATTTTTAACTAATTTTATAAATATATATATATATATATAAATATATATATTATTTATTTATTTATGGATGATTTATCGACCTAGACCTTGATTTCTAGAAATGGATAATGGGATGGAGACGAGGACTAAAAATTTTTGGAGGATGAAGAGGACATCCAACGGGAGCCCCACTCTGTTATAATATTTACTTTACATAGAATTTTTTTCTCTAACATATCAGTTCAACTCTCAAACTTTTTAGATGACAAGTAACAAAAATTAGTTATTTAACAGGTTTGGTTTCATTGTATTTCGAGAATGATTTTCTTTAGTACGACAAATATGAGGATAGAGAATTGAACCTGCGACCATAAAGAAGAAAAAGATATTTTATTTGTTTAACTATGTTTATCTTGGGGTTTTGAGAATGGTTATTAAGCCTAGTTAAAGAGCCTCGTTTGTGATCCTCTCCAAGACCAAAAAAAAAAAGGAAAAAAAATTCTAAAACATAGTATGTTTTTTTTTCACTCCTTTTTTTTTCTAATACGAGGGGTGGGCGAACTCATGACTTACATGAAAAGAAAATTAACATTTTTTATATCTTCCATAGCATGCATGAAAGATTATTTTATTTTTAGATGACTTTCTCTCTTTTCAATTTCTTTAAAGGAAAATTATTTACTCAAAGTTTAACAAATAAAAACATTTGTCACTACATTCGTCCATGGCTAGGCAGTTCTACGAGAATATTTATCCATTGCTGATCACTATTAAACTTTTGGTAGGTAGTAGAGAGATATCTTCTTAATCAAAAGAATAGAGAGTTATCAAATTTTTAAGGTTAGATCAAAATAAATAAATGTTGACAGTTCGTGTAAGTATTTGATCATAATTTAATTAGAATGGGAACAATGCATAACTTAAAAGCGAGCAAGGTTAAATACCTCCAACCTAGTTCGATCCCTACCTCTCGTACTCAGGAGAGGAAAAAGAAAATGGAAGATTTTTTATTTTTTTAAATATATATGCTTCTGCATTTCTTCCATTTACACGTTCTATCAACATTTAAATATTATTTTTAAATTAGGGAAGGGATGGCCCTGAGTGAACAAACCATCTCCACAGCGACACCAAACTTATCGTCCATGTTCACATGGAATCCATCTTCAACCTTCCAATCGAAGAAATTGATGAGCGAACCCAGCATTAAATGTAGCATTCTCATCGCCAATGGCAATCCAGGGCAGATCCTTCTCCCTCCGCCGAACGGGATCAGCTCAAAGCTCCGTCCTCTGACGTCAATTTTTGACCCCAAAAACCTCTCCGGTTCGAACAATTCTGGATTCTCCCAGCTCTTCGGATCTCGCCCGATCGCCCACGCATTTACGAGCACCTGTGAATCCTTCGCGATTGTGAAACCTCCAATTTCCACTTCATGCTGCGCCTTGCGAGGTAGCAACAAAGGAACCACTGGATGCAATCGACAAGCTTCCTTCACCACCGCCCGCAGATATGGCAGTCTCGGAATGTCCGCCTCATCCACTAGCTTGTTCTTCCCCAAAACTTGCCTGATTTCTGCTTCAGCTTTCACCAATTTCTCTGGATTCCTCAATAGCTCCGCCATTGCCCATTGTAATGTCATTGAAGTTGTGTCCGAGCCGGCGACGAACAGTACCTAGGTATAATTTGGCACAAATTAGAAAAACGAATGATTTTCCTTAAGAATATAACGATTTTTTGAGGGATGTTTACGAGTAGTAAATGTTCCATTTGATTTTTATCGATTTCGCTGTCTTCATTGTTTAGAAGGTAATGCAGCATATCGTTGTTTGGAACAGAATCGGAATTCAGTAGATGCTGCTCCATCCTCTGTTTGATCATGCCGTCTAGAAGATTCAAGATCTTCTCCATGTGAATCGTCATCCTCTTCCTCATCCCCTGAATGTCCAGCTTCCTCAACGCGGGAAAATAGTCGCCCAAATTAGGTTTAGTAACTTCTTCCATGATGCCCCATACGTTATTCTTGAACTCTTTCGCCAATTCGGAATTCGGATCTGCCAAATCGACTGAGAAAATCGTGTTCGAAAGTAGATTCAGCGTTGTCATAAATCCTAACCTCCCTAAATCCACCGCTTCGCCCGTCGCTGCATTTTTTCGAACAATCTCGACGAGCTCCTCCACTTTCTTCCGACGAAGATTTTGGTTTGCGTCCAGAATTCTTGCGGCAAATAGCGTGTTGTTGCATATTTTTCGATAGCTTCTCCAGAGAGGAGAAACTGGAATCCATGGGAATCCCAATTCGTGGTGGCGAAAAGCTTTGAGTGCATCTGGAATGGCTCTGTTGCACAGATCCTGGTCGTTGGTTTGAAGGACTTGTTTAGCCATGGCGGCAGAAGAAACCACCACCGCAGTAACCTGTCCGAGTTTGAGACTCATAACAGGGCCATGTACCTTGGCGAGGCTGGACAGCGACTTGTGGGAATTCTCGCCGAGGTCCAGCAAATTTCCGATGATCGGCAGTGGCTTTGGTCCTGGAGGAAGCTTTGCCTTACTGCTCATCGCTGATTTTAGCCTCGCAATGAAAAATAAGGCAATACAGAAGCAGAGGATGCTGCTCCAGAGGAATTCCATTTTGCCAGCGATGTTTCATTTTGTTTATGAGAACGTACTTTCATTTATAGTTTTAATTTTTGAATGTGACAAAATGAGAATCATTTTCATGCTACCTAAGGTTATGCAAAGCCATAATATTCCAAAAATTATATATTTATTATTTAGTAACGATCTCTATATATATTTTAATCTTAAGTCACATCCCCACAACCACACGTGATTATTTTATTTTTCTCTGTTTAGTGATCTGATTAATTGATATATGTTCTGTTTAGCCGTGTTTAGTAGACTTTTCAATCAGAAATAAATCT
Organism: Momordica charantia; assembly: GCF_001995035.1. The sequence goes on from NW_019104490.1 coordinate 2,127,513, forward strand.
ATTAATCAATCAATTTGAGACTGTGATTAAATTTTTCACTCCATAGGACAAATTTCATATGCATTCTAAAAAAATATTACAATTTTTTATTGTGATTAACCCATTAGCTTGACTCAACTAAAATCTGATATGTTTTATATTACAATTAAGTTTGAATTTGAATGTGATTCTTTTATTTTATTAACAAAATTAAAATTAAAATTTTTTGCCGTGTTTGAAAACACAATTTTATTTTATGCTATTTATGTAAATGTCTCTTCAAAGAGGTGGAAATTCAAACTTTCATCATTTAAGAGACATATCACACATTTCTTGATTAGTTGACTCAGTGGTCAGGGCATGCATATTGGAGTTGAAGTTTAAATCCCCATCTCATATATGGTTCAACTAAAAAAAGGGAAAGCGTTTAAACACGCAAAGATAAATGACTTTGACGTAAAAAATAAAATTGTAATTAACCAGCCCTAAAAAAATGAAAAAGAAAACACTCAAAAGTAAATAAATAAATTATATGTGTGTGAGAGAAAGGGAAGGCCCACCATGATTGATAGGTCATTCCAATCTACCTGTGTATTCCTCGTTCCACTAATAATGAGTTGTTACTGATTCATCTAAGGAAGGTATAGACCTCTTTTGTCTTATTAGCGCAGATGTCCGTCAATGTTTCAGTTGAAATATGATCGCTTAGTTTGCTTCGAAATCGTTGAAGTAGATTCAGGACCTGCAAAACAATAATGAGCACTCCGAAGCTCAAGTTAGTCACAATTTGAACTACTTTAGTTTAAATTCACAACCAGACTCGCGCGTACTTGAAAATAACGTTAGCTTTGATATTTATATGAGACTCGTGGTTACACCCTCTCAGAGAACACTTCGCCACTGACAGAAATATATGGCGCAAAATCTGCAAGAGTGGTTAGTGGCGCTATTTAATGGTTATCGATTCGCGTATCTTTATTTCAACCCTTTGACGAAGTTGATTGTATTTCGGAACCCATTGCAATCTTCCGATTTCAACCTTAATAAATGTCCAATTGTCACACAGTTGATACATGTAACGTTAAATTGCACCCTTTATCAATGAACGATGAAAGCTGCTGAATTTTAGACTCGAGTCGAAAAAGAGAGTTAGGTCCAAGGACTATCGAAGACAGGTAGATTATAGAGCCGGGAGAAGATCATATCAAAGGTTTGTCCATTATGGAATTGGCCAACATAGGTTGATTCCAACTAGAATAAATCTCTTAACCGTTAGTTATGTTCTAATTTACTTTAACTGATATTGTATATTTTAATAATGTTCATTAAAATATTGTATTTTTTAACTCATTACCAAAAAAAAAAAAGTTGATACTTCTTTAATGTAATTGGAAGAATATGCTAGTTTTTGTGATGTGGCAAAATCTGCCTGGTAAAATCGCGTGTCTTGAACATATTTTTAGGCATAATTTACACTCTCCCCGACTTCAAAACAATAAAAAAAGTTCCAAGTTAAACCTGAAAATTGTCCCTTGAAAATACGATTTTTATATATGATACGTGGACAAAAACAACTACAATATCTTTACAATGATTTTTAAGAATTTTTACAATTGTAATCTTTTCCATGTTTACCGGGTAAAAAAAGTATAAATTAGTTGTGTTCCATGAATTTTAAATTCATGAGGAGATGATCCATATTTAGCATTAAAAATGTGTCATATAATAGCTAATATGAATATAGTTCCACGACACTTTACAAGTTTATATATCTTTCATTTGAAATGATTATAATAATGACTACTATTGAACTATTTATGAAGCTAATGATATAACTAAATATATATGAAATCAATTAAGGTCGTACTTACTTACCAGAAATTGAAATGGGAATGAATCAGAATAAAAATCAATCAGAATGAGAATGTTATTCATTTGATGTTGTTTACCAAAAGTTTTCTAGAACCGGAATCAGAATTCTTTTGATGTTGTTTACTAAAACGGTCTGGAGTCAGAATCGGAATCAAATATGTAACAAATCTTCTTTCTAGTTAATTATAAATACATGATTGTGCTAACATTTTTTTAATTACAATAACAATAAATTTTAATTTATTTTATTACTATAGGATTGATAGGAAATGTTTTTTATTCTAACAATTTATTTAGTATTAATAATAATGAATAATTAAAATAAAATTACATCAATTAAAATACTTTTTTATTAAAATTTAATATAAAATATTATTAAATTTTATTATTCTAATATTCAAAAACAATAAATTCTATTTTAAATATTACATTGATATTAATTAATAATAACAAATTTAAAAATTTCAAATTAAATATAAATTTATAACAAAATCATATCAACCAATAAAAGTTATATAAATCTTTAAAAAAAAGTTAGGAGTCTCAATAATAAAGGGAGAAATAGGGTAAAAGTAGTAAAATAACTTAATATGATTGATTAGGGTGTAGAAGAGGGATGTGATTGACCGTTAGGGGATGTGATATCTAAATTTGGAGTGGGTCCCACAATTTGATTCCATTCCTACAACTTGATAAACATCATTGAAGGGAATGGAAAAATTCATTGAGTGGAAGTAAACATGGCATAAATAACTAATAATTAGAGATCCAATCTCTGTATGGCATAAATAACTAATAATTAGAGATCCAATCTCTGTGGGTACTCGACCCGATCGAGTCAGGGATTCTCCGGTCTGATTGGGAACAAAGTCAAACAGGGTATTCCAATATACTGAACTGACAATAGTTATTATCATTGATGTCGAAAGTTCAAATTCACGCTCCCACATTATACTAAAAAATGCAAAAATAATATGTCGTTATTATCGACGCATTAACAACCGTGAACAATATTGTGATTTTGTACTCGTATTGTATCTCCATTAACTTGTATTTTATTTTGAAATAATGAAAAATATCTGAATATATGGATGACTGAGTAAAATACAATGTGGAAATTTAAATTTACAACTTCTTTATTGAAAATATGATAGGGATGAATAAATATTTACGCAAGTTAGGTACATTGAATCATGATTGTCAACTTCAGTTAATAAAACGAGTGAGCTAAAAGACAATCTACTTTTTGTTTTTTTGTTTTTTTGTGAAAATTAAATGAGTGAAGTCTAGAAGAAAGATCACACTTTTATTTCCACAGGTGTGCAATGTTATCATATTTCTGGATTAGTACTCTTTCTTAATAATTACATCTATCATTTTTTCAAGAAGCTACGTCCACCCTCAGTAACATTAAACTTTAATTTTTCTTCTTTTCGAACTCTTACGTCTCTTCTCTGCTTTCTCCCCAAAATTTACTTTAATCTTTTTCTCTCAGTCACCAACTTTTTACATAAACTAACATTTAATTTTCGTAGATGTTCTTTTCAACAAATTTAATTATTGAATAAATTAATGACATTGTTGAATTTTTACAATTGCGAAAGTTTAAGAGTTAATTTCTATTATGTTAAAATTTTGTAAATAAAGATGTAAATAGTCAATTTTTAAAATTACAAAAATTAAAATAGACGTTTTCAAAGTACAACCAAAATAAAATATATAGAGACCAAAATATTACTTAAAAAAGATATATACAAGTCAACCATTATGTTTTCAAATAACATTACAGGGTTGTTTTATAGTCAGTACCTAATTTTTTTGTTAACCATCACTAAAATTTTATCCCTTTTTTTATTTTTTAAAAATATATATAATTTTTTATATATTCCTCTTCAGAAAAAAATACTTTAGTCTTAAAACAAATAAATCATTAACCAACATGAGTTTAGTTCAACAGTAATTGGTTCATGAGCAAACTACGTTGTAAACTAACGGTTGAGAAACGTAGAAACCAATCCCCTGCGAGTAAGGATAATTCCGAAATGGTCTAAAACATTCCTTACATCGCCACGTGGCTCTCTTTAAGTAATTAATCTCGATTAAGATCGAAGAACGTCCGTCGGATCGGTAAGCCCACCAAAATTATATTGTGCGCAGGAACGTAAATAAACTTCTCTGGTACAAATATCAGCTACCCAATTTTTATTGATCAGATCAAACCGTTCACTATTCTAAGCTTAGATAAAATAAGAACGTAACATTTGATTTAAATAATTATATTTTTTAATGGAAGATAGGTGCCTATAATTTTCTGAAAAAAAAAGGAAAAAAAAAGAAGATAGGTGCCTATGATATATACTTTAGCAAGTGACATTTTTAATTGTTTTAAAAATATAGAATATAAAAAATAATTTTATTTATTATTAATCATCATGTTTAAAAGAGTCAAGGTAAATTTTAAAGAATTTTAAAGAAATAAGTTCAAACAATACCTAATATTTAATATCTTACGATTTTCTTAGGCAACTAAATGTAGATATTCGTTAAACCAAACATAACTCAACTAGTTAAGACATGAACAAAAAATCGTGAGTGTGAATTTCCATTCCTATTTGTTGTACTAAAAAAAGAACTAAATGTAGATATTCCAAAACTATTTCTTTTCAATAAATAAAGATAAACTATTTACATTTTGTACCTTTTTATATTTCTTTCATTTATCAATGGATGTATTTAATTTTTTTCTATTTCTTTTGATATTCAAAAATTGGGAGTTCGAACGATCATGACCTCTTGAGAGCTAGGCTCGATTTGACATATTCGAAAATACTTTTTAAATTACAGGAAGTATCTTTAAATTTTTATAAATGAAGGTAGGACGATGATATTCTGATCTATACTTTCTTATATTCCCATAATTTGTCATTAATCATGAGTGTATTTAGAATTTCATTTAACTTTTCATATTCTCAACGATTTTCAAATAAATTAAAACTATTCATATCTTATACCTTTTTATATTACTTTCCTTTATCAATAATTATGGTTATATTTAAGTTCTCATTTATCCGATCCAATTTTGTAACCACCTTATCTTGCTTATTGTAAAATATAATAAAATTTAAAGTTAATTTTTATATTTTTAATATCTTAATTTAAAAAAGATATAAGTAATGTCATATATTAATGATTTGAAAAGTTATTTAACTAATTCGTACGTGTATTTTGAATATCACATTTACATAAATTATAATAAATGAATAACTTATTAGAGAAAAACTTATTTTTAACTTATTAGAGAAAAACTTATTTAAAATTATATATATATACACGAATTTTTGGACTAATTCTTTTATTAATTAATTTTTTATAATTATTTTTATTAATGACATTTTTAGCATTTAAATAAATTAATCATTATAAAACCTAATATTAATAACATGTTCATGAAGTTAGAAATTAAAGTATGGTTATAATAGTCCAAAAATTAATACACACAAATATATATTCTCTATTTTTCTTAACTCGAGCCAGAGAATAAAAATGAAATTAAACCCAATAAATGTTACAATTATTATAAACATTATTCAAATTAGATGTCCAATCTTAGGTATCAAAAAGAAATATTTAACCCTAACCCCAACCTCATGTATCAATTTCTCTCATTTGTTTAGTTTCTCCACGTGACAAGTTGATCCGTATTCATTGCTTCATTCTCGACATCTCATGTGTCTATTTTCCCACCTATGATTAGTGTCCAAATGTAACATATCACACGGTTGTACAAATTGCATATAAATAGTGGCAATTCATGCTTAATTTGTGAGGGAGAGTTTTGGTAGAATCTTTGTTGAATTTCTAAAAGAAATTTATGTTTTATTTTCAAATTTCTAATTTTATATTTGGTCAAATCTCGTATTTTCTCATTCTTAATGGTTGGTGGTGCCTCATTTTACTCCATAATTTTACAAAAGAATAATTAAATTGTGAAGGGAGTGCTACAATTACTTCACTATATCTTGAAGAAAAAAAATGCCTAAACTATACTATACATTAAATTAGCTAAATTTCTCTAAAGAAAAAAGGCAAAATAAATTAAATGCCATACTCATCCAAACCGAATAAAGGGAAGAAAAAGACCAATATAGCACTCGTTTGTTTCTGGTGTCGTGTCAAAAGCCAGGGGCTAAGAGGGAAATTAATAAATCGATAATTTACAAAACAGAAAAACAAAATAATTTCTCTCAACGTCGTCGTTTAAGCTTCATTTTGTTCTTACCCTTTTCTCTAAGATTGCCTCCTCCAAACTACCAGCGGTTTCTCCCCGACTACAAGTCATTTCCACGGCCACATTTCTTCCCCAGTAATCGCATTGAGTAGCTCTTCAATCTCTGCAAAACCTTCTCTACTGGTCAGCAACCATTCGCTAATTTGATATCTTCTTCGTTTCTTGTTATTTCTAGACTTGGCATTCGTATTCGTTTTTGTTCTGTAACGTATGTAATAGTTTCGTTATTTGTTCTGTTCAGCTCGTAATTCTTCTCGGATGTTACTCATTTTCGTTTACTTCTGCTTTTGGAATCTTGGCTGGAGCCTCTCAGGCTCACTGACTTCTGCGATTCAAGAACTGTTTTTTGGTTTTGGGTAATTATAAGCTTTTTGGGTTTGTGGGATTACTGTATATTAAGATTTCTTTTTGTGTGAATCTGTAAGTGAATGTTTCGGGCCAGGTGTATTTCGGCTAATGGTTCGAGATTTTATTTTAGTATCTGAATAATCCATTATTTTCATTTGCTTACTATGGTCTTGATGGGATGGAAATTTCGAACATATGGCGGTCATGAGAAGTGAATTTATCAGAAGTCAATCCTATAAGAAGTTCAAAGTTTTTTAACCTTAGTTTTTGGCCTTTTGCTTTGTTATAAGATCAAAATTGGATAGGACGATTTTTAAAGTCATTCCTCGCTCCACAATCCACATAGTATTGGGACACAGTTGAACCTCTGTCTATGTCTCTCTCTTGTATATGATTCTTTTGGCACTCACTTTGAATTTTTGGTTTTTTAGCTCACTCTTCCATGACTACAACTTTGTTAAATTCCAGGATCTCGTACTCGCAAGAAAATAGCTTCAGTCTGTCTGCAAATAGTAGTGCCATGGCTGGCTGAAATAACTGGTCTTTCCGGAGTATTTAAGGGGAAGTTTATTAAAATGTCATAAGATTTTATCAAAAGCTACACATCCATGGAGAGTTCATCTGTGTTGCTTGGATCCAAGGGCCTAATAAGGAAACATGAGTTCGTTAGAGTTATAATTCAATGCTTATATTCATTTGGTTACCAAAAGTCCGCACTATGTTTGGAAGACGAGTCTGGAATTTCATACAAATCTAGCGATTTCAAGTTGCTGGAATCACAAATTTGTAGTGGTAATTGGTATGGTTGCATTGACACAATAAATGGCATCAAGGATCTAACTGATGATGTAAGAGTTTCCGCTCTGTTTCTTGTACTTAAACATTGTTTGCTTGAGTATTCTAATTGTGGGGATGATGCATCAGCACTAGCTATGCTGCGTAAAGAGGCTCCGATATTCCATTTTAGTAGAGACAAAATCCACAAGCTTGCTTATGGTATATTTACTTCCAAGAACACGAATCTGGATAATTCAAACGACAATGTCATTCATGAGCTACGGAAGAAGTTGTTGCGAGATTTGGAAAAAACTCTTCCTCCACCAAGTTGTTTGCCAGATAGAAGGTTGGAGCAATTGGTTGAAACCACTGTTATGGCACAGATTGATTCGTGTATATATCATAATTTTTCTGGTGCAGTTTCAATCTATGAGGACCACTGCTGTGGCAGGGATCAAATACCAACAGAGACGGTTCAGGTGCATTTTACCCTATATTTCTTGTTTTATATTCTTCATTTCCATGCATCATTTTTTATGACTTTGGAAAAAAGGGCTTCTATGTGTAAAATATCATGATGGAATATATTTTTTTTTACAATTGGATTGGTTCTCTCAAATTCACGTAAGTAAGATATGAATATAATCTTTGCAATCAAATCATTTCCATTATGGAATATTATATACATGTGTAAATTTTCTTTGCTTTTATTTCAGCATTTGGTACTCCATTATCAGTTTGTGAAAAATAAAAAGAAGAAGAAAGAAAAAGAGGATTGATATTCAGTACACATAGTGCTTGTTTGTTTGTTTTTAAAACAAAATTTCTTACTATGCAGATTTTGACCGAACATAAGAATGAAGTTTGGTTTGTTCAATTTTCTAATAATGGAGAATACTTGGCCTCTTCTTCCAGCGATTGCTCAGCTATTATTTGGAAGGTACCCTTTAGACCGCATCTTTTAACATTTGAATTAACATTAGAGTTAAGTTATCATTATCATTACCAGTTACGAAATAGAGACAAGGATTCATTAGTAATCTAAAGGAGGTTCAAAGGCACAAACTGAAGGAAGGTAGATGAGGTCATCTTCCTAGCCAGGGACTTAAAATAAAACCTCCCCAAATTAAAGTTGTTTGAATGTTGCCTAACTTGTAAACATTGCATACGGAAGTGTAAAAACAAATAGTTTCTAGTTAAGACTTGCCAATTTGGCCCTCAAATATTGTCCGTTTCCAATTTCCTTGAAGATCAGATTGCGAACATTGGGTCATTGAAGTATTGATCTACATTCTTTTTCCATCTAAATTAGCATACTAATGGGTAGCCTGTTAAGAATGATCAAATATTTTTCTGCTATCCATTATGGAGTCTGTCTACTTTGTGCCATCAAATAAGGTAATGGTTGGACGCGCCCGCAGGGAACTCTCTCATGCCCACCAATAAATGAAATCGTGTATCCATATTACTCTATATGTAATTTACTTTCTACAAATCCCACATTTCAACCCCACGTGAAGGGAGGCATTGGACTCATGGGTTAGGTTTGTATAGTTTAGAATCATGATATCAATTTAGAGTTATAGTCTTTATATGTAGATATGAGCACAGTTTTACACATTTGAACAATATTATCTGTATGAAATTATGTTCTTGGTGTCATAACTCTTACAGCACATGGTATTCTTTAAATTGTTAGGTGATTTTGTCGTTAGGGAGTTAGGATAACAGCATGCAAAAACTGCTACTAAACTAGTCACAAGACATATATGGTTCAAATTTTTGCCTTTTGGTTCATGATTCAATGCAATCTCAGATAAAACCTGGAGTTGCTGCTGAAGCTATTTTTCCCCAAAACCGTGAACTTTAGTTTCATTTTGGTTTTTGTAGAATTTAGATTTGGGTTAGAAATTTGATTTTGCCAAACCTTATTATTGTTTGCCTTATTGTCTATGACATGTTTTTCAATTAAAAAAATTCTTATCTTAATAGTAATAAATTGAAAAAGATTCTTACTAGTTACTGAAAGCATTAAAACTGTGGAGCACATTTGCACACAAGTTGAGTTCATGTATTTTATGGTCACATAGGTTCAAACTTATGTAACAGTAATAAACTGAAAAAGATTCTAGTTACTGAAAACATTAAAACTGTGGAGCACACTTGCACACAAGTTGAGTTCATGTATTTTATGGTTACGTAGGTTCAAACTTATAGAGCACACTTGGGCCATATGTTTGCTAGTTTAAAAAAATCACAAACCCACAAACTAGATACATGTTACACGGACCAGAATGATTATAATCCATTATTATAGTCAATTTAAACTTCGGCTAAATGAATATGAACTTTCCAAACGCAAGCTTATTAAGACTCCTTTCTCACCTTTCCGCTCACTTTCCCATTCCTACACTGCAGCTACCTCCAGTCTTTCTCTGTGCTCTCCTTCTCTTGTTAGCTTCCTCTCTTTCGGGCATGGAATTTGCTTTTAGGTGTTTGGTTCTGTTGGAAGTCCTAGAAAGTGCAATCTGCAACTTGTAAGTGTTCCATAAATTTTTTTTCTAATCATCTACTTTGAAGGGAAGAAGGATCCCAACAAACTTAGATTGGTGAAAAGAAAAAACAGAACTTCTGTGAACTCAAGTTGGAGAGAGGGTTAGGGGCCTGGTTGGATAATGTTTTGGATGACCTGATGACTGCCCCATTTAATTGTAAATTCTTCAGTCAAATCAGATCAAAGTTCTGTGGCTTTAGAAAATAAAAGAAGGGGGGTGGGGGGGTTTGTTGTTCCTAGAAATTTTAAATGTCTCTTAGGAATGTAGAAGGCAGAACTTAGTGGTGCCAGCAGGAAGTGATATTTAATTTGAAGGAGTGGAAGTCCTTCTGAACCCTCTTAAGAAGGACTGTTCGAGAGCTTTTACAAACGAGGCTTATTATTATTATTATAAGAAACAAATTCATTGACAAAAGAAGGGGAAAACCACGATGCAAAGGAGTTACATAAAAGATCTCCAATTGGATAAAAGAGATGTGTAGCTGTAGTAATGGAAAAGAGGAGAGCATTTACACTCATTGATAACCAAATGAATTATCGGTTAAAAAAACGATGTAAGGAGGCTGATAGTGATGGTTCTGCTTGGGTCTTGCCTTGTGTAAGGAGGTCGGCAGGACAAATTGGGAGAAAATTTATTATTTACAGGAGATTCTTTCACGATGATGGGGCAAAGATCATTAAGTGTCAGCGGGCTTTAAATGCATTACTAACCCCTTCCAATGACCTTTGAAAACTGAAGCTGAACTATTGTAAGTTGTCGTATTGTAGGAAACTTCGGTGAGATTTGAAAGTGAGATGCAACTATACAGGCACCGAGGAAGAAAAAATGGTGATTCCAAACTAGGGGGTGGGCTAAAAATTCGAAATGCCACCGAAGGTGGAAATTTGAGGTGCTGAAGGCTATTGGAGATGAGAGTGGTGGGTTTTTACTTTTTAGAATGCTTCCAGATAACTCTGTCTTACGTACTGTAGGGAATTGACTATTAAGGTGAAAAATAATTATTAAGAAATCCTACATGCCGATATTGACGTTGAAGTTGAAAATCTTGAAAAGTTCCTCGTGTAAGTGGTCTCGTTTGACGATGCTTGGTTGCTGATGACAAAGAAGGTGGAGGAGGTCCATTGACGTTTTTTCCCGAGAGGCTGCAGCTCGGTTCTTTGGGCATGTTAATGGTGTTTGTAGTGTATAGTGGATAAAAGCGGAGAGAAGGGACCTTTGTCTTGCTTGGTCATTCTATTCTGATCCGAAGGACAAAAGTAAGAGTGAGAAAGTGGGAGAAGTACAAATTCCAATGAACAATAAATTTGAGATTTTAAACGATACCTTCCCACCTGTGTTAGAGGCGTTTCCTTCCAAGGCGGTGCCTTAATAGAATGGGCCAAATGGAAAGGAAAAGTGGCCCCGTGAAGAACTCAGGAGGGCTGAAAACGGAGTTGAACAAAACAAAATGAGAAGTCTCCTTCAGCCATCAAAATCAAGTCTGTATGTTTTTCAGAGTGCAGCCGTTTTTTAAAGATATCTGATTTTGTTGCTCGGCTTTTTCTGAGAATATTGATACGGTAATGTTAGCACTCAGGGGCCCAGATAAAGTCACTAAAAGGATGAAGCTCACGTTAGTGAAGAGTGTGTACAGGAGAAGGCCTCTCGAGTGGAGAATTAGTAGGCCTTATTTGATAATCGGTAGCTCGAATTTGGAATCCCCTGTTTTAATGGATCTCATTTGGGAGTTGAGTTGCGGGGGTTGGTGATACCTCTCAATAGCCTCCACCTCAGTGGATGAGCTATGGGATGGTCTTGACAAACACCTCGGGAACTTGTGGACCTTATTGTTGTATTTATTCTCTTTTCTTTTGGCATTATTATTTTTCAATACGGCTACCTGGGATTGGAATATAGTTCAGAATTAAGAGTTCTATAAGTTTTTAGTTTTCCTTTTCTTTTTTTCTTTTTTTAATATCTTGTGGTAGGTGTTGGAAGATGGTAAACTGACATTGAGACACATACTTAGAAGCCACCAAAGTCAAGTGTCGTTTGTAGCATGGAGCCCCGATGATACGAAGTTGCTCACATGTGGACACGCAGAGGTCCTCAAGCTATGGGACGTGGAAACAGGTACCTGCAAGCACACATTTGAAGATCATGGCTTTATTGTCAGCTCGTGCGCATGGTTTCCAGACTCAAAGAGACTTGTTTGTGGCAGTGCTGACCCTGAGAAGGGTATCCACTTGTGGGACTGTGATGGAAACGAGATCAAGGCCTGGAGAGGCACAAGGATGCCTAAGATATTGGATCTCGCAGTGACACCCGATGGCGAAAATCTTATAAGCATTTTCTTGGATAAAGAAATCCGTATTCTTAATCTTGAGACAAATGCTGAAAGAGTAATATCAGAGGGGCACTCCATCTCATCACTATCAATCTCAGGAGATGGTAAGTTTTTCATTGTCAACCTCAACAACCAGGAGATACACATGTGGGATGTTGCAGGGGAGTGGGAGCGGCCGCGTAAGTACACCGGGCACCAACAGAATAAGTATGTAATTCGATCCTGCTTTGGTGGGGTAAATAGTGCATTTATCGCCAGTGGTAGCGAAAATTCAGAGGTGAGGATCTGTGTGTTAATAAAATCTCGCTTCTAAACTTCCATGTGAATAGAACTATCCAATTAACCTCAGAGTTCTTATTAAGCAGGTCTACATCTGGAGCAGGCAAACTAGTAAGCCAATTGAGGTTTTGTCTGGACATTCAACGACTGTCAACTGCGTCAGCTGGAATCCGAAAAGGCCTAAGATGTTAGCATCAGCGAGTGACGATCAGACAATACGGATATGGGGACCTGCATCAACTAAGAATGTCAAGCCTTGAGAAAGTTGATGAAACAACTGGGTAAAAATCTACATTCACACAGTTAAATATATCCGTACCTTTCTTGGATTGTATTATCAATTTCAATTGATCACATATGATGCTTTCATATATCTGTATATTTCTGTTGTCCTTCAAAATTTTGGCATTTAAGCTTCTTGTAAAATCCATCTCGTGTTCTCTATTAGTGTTGATCCATTTTTTGAGGAAATTAGACAATCATTAGAATTTGTCCGATATTGATGGAAATCTGATACGATTTTGCTGCTGCCACTCCGTTTTTGTGAGCTTCTTTAGAATTTATGCATCAATACCATCACTGAAGTCGAGCGTTCGAGAGACACAAGCAATAGATCAAAATGAAAAGGCAGCAATTTTATTAGGGGTAACGCCAGAATGGATATCAACTATCCAACTTAGGCGTTTGTTATCGTGTTCGTTTCTTGTTTTTCTTTTCATTTATAGCTTTTGAGAAACATGAATATTTTGTAACTATTCGTGTTTTTTGTTTCTCATTTCTAGGAAACATTTCCAAAATTGTATAGAGATTTTGTGATTTTAGAAATAACGAAATAATGTTTCTTATTTTTTACATAGATTATTTTATCATTATTGACTTACAAAAAGCATTTAAAAATAAATATAGCAAGATTTTTTGAAATTTTTATTTAAAAAAACTTAAATTTTAGAAAATGAGAAATAAGAAGTGATTATTAAATATGTTTTTATTTCTTGTTTTTATTATAAATATGTTTTTATTTCTTTTTTAAATAATTAAAAAAGAAGGAAAAATAAGAAACAATTACCAAACTACTTTTGTTTTTATTTTAAAAAAAGAGATGAGAAATAAAAAAAAATAATAAAATACCCAAACCAACTCTAATGTTTGGCCTTTTTACCCTATTGGATGAAATTTTTAGGCTTGATAAATATGTAGTGTTATTCTTTTTTTTTTTCTTTTAAATGGGAGATCGAATCTTTACAGAAACATGAAAATTTAAATGGCCAAGGTCAAATTTCTCTCTCTCTGATTACGAATCTTCATTTATATAAGGATGACATAATGAGTTAACATTTTTTAGCACTTGTCTTTATCTTAACAAATCTATGGAAAATACTTGACTCATTAACGATAAAAAATCTTTTGATCTTTACCTATGAGAAATCAAGTAATTCTCTCTTACAGGTCTTTCTCCTGCGTATAATATTTATCGGAACATTGTAAAATATTCATTAATAACTGTATTCTGTATGGGATTAAAAAGAAAGTGAAAAAAAAAACACACACACACTGTAGTCTGTACAACCTCCAATACTTAACAATCATACCAAGTAAACTTAAAAAATAAAATTAAAAAATAAAATCAAACAGACATATGTGCAAATCACAATCTAACTCACAAATCAAGTAGCCTTGAAAAGAGAA
>NW_019104490.1:2142517-2153700 GCF_001995035.1 Momordica charantia
ACACGATGGGGTAGATCAAACCTAAAAAAAAATTCTCCTCAAATAAAATATTACTTAATTTGAAAGAGCAAACAAAACTGAACTTAGTTTTTGTGTTCGAACTCCTTCAAATTTGCCCACCCCATTCGTTTAACTAATTTGAAATGGAGAGAGATAAAAAGGGGATGAAATAGGAGAGTGAGTACCAGTCAAAACAGAGGAATAGATCAAATAGGCAACAAATTGGGTGCGTTCAGCAATGGAGCCACTGGTGATACCGGCGGCGGCAATGGCAAAAGCCCATTGGAAGATGAAGAAGCCATAATCGTAGGAGGAAGAAGGGAACTGAGCGAGGCCAAAGTAATGGTGGCCAATGAAGCCATTAGAAGGGGTTCCAAACGCCAACGCGAATCCAAAGACGTAGTAGAAAATGCCGCCGGTGGCAGCGTCGAGCACATTGGTAAGCATAATGTTCATGGTGTTCTTGGCCCGCACGGAGCCCGCGCACAGCATCGCAAACCCCAGCTGCATTGCGAACACCAGATACGCGGAGAACAGAAGATAAGTGTTGTCCACGGCGTAGGACACGGCGTCGAAGCGCCCGCAGATGTAGTCGGCCACGGCGGTGGCGTTGGCGGAGTCGCCGAGGAGGAGCCGGAGCTCGTCGGCGGAGCAGGTTGCAGCCATGGTTTTGGAATTTGGAGGAGAGGGCCAAGGCCGGGGCTGTGTTTTTATAGACTGTGATTCAGCGTGGAATTGGTCCGGTGGAGAGATTCTTGAAGATTCCAATTCCAAAGATGGGAACGGAATTAACCAAATGGGAGTGGATCCTCCATAATAGGAGATCCACCCAACATTCTCTCTATCAATCTACATTCAAAGATGTATATTATTTTTGTTTAGGATACAAAATTATATTGTTCCATTTCAGTTTTCCCCTTTCATTACTTCTAGTCTAGTTGAGCACGAACCAACATGACTTTGTTAATGTTTTAATCAAGTTAGAACTATTAGAATTTTTGCCTAACATTGAAGGTGGTTCTTATGTTAACTAAACTTTTGGTTTAAATCTCAGTTTGTTCCCTCTTGAGAACTTTGGACTCACACCCTTGTTTTTGCAATCATGATTAGAACATAGACAGAATTTCAATTTACTATAACATCAACTTAGCAATGAGAAAACTTTCGAACATTAAATAATAATAATAATAATGTGTCTTATTGCTTCCATCGATTACGCCTAGATATTGCAATAATGTGTTTTATTGCAATCATAAATAAGAAAACAGAATTTAATTTAATTTTCTGCCTAAATATTGCAATATGCTCAAGTTGGAAAGCATGTGTTTAACTATTTTTATTTTTGTGAATTCACAATTTTGTCCCCACATTCGGTAGAATCTAAAAAAAAAAAAAATGAAAATTTATTTTGTTAACAATTGTTGGGATTCTCCTATTTCCATTCCACCTGGGATTATGCAATTATCACCTATTAATAGATAGTTGTGTGGCACTTTTCTATTGGTTTATTAATACTATATTTCATAAATAAACCCAACTAATAACTACGATATTAAATTTTCATCTTAATATTGACATTTCCAACACATCCATAGGTTCAACATTAATCAATATTTTTATAATACCATCCAAGAAAAACAAACAAAAACAAAATATATAAAATATACAAACATAATATTAATATTAATAAATTTTAAACTATTTAAAAAGAGTGAAATGTTAGTTATTATTCTAAATATTTGTTATAAATTTGTTGTTAAAATACTATTTTGGTCTCTAGATTTTTAGCCGTGGTTCATTTTAGTCCCTCTATTTTGAAAATATTCATTTTAGTCCGTTCATTTTAGTCTATGCAATTTGAAAATATTCATTTTGATCCGTGTAATTCTAAAAAGTGATCATTTTAGTCACTCCTTACAAGATTTTAATATAAATTTCCCACATAACGGAAACAATTTAATATAAAGTAATATTTACATTTTAGGAAATATATTGATCATAATGTAAGGTTGAAATTGTGATAGAAAAAATGAGACTTAAAATAAAATGATTGCACCAAAATCGTGAACATTATCAAAGTATAAGGACTAAAATGAACTAAAATTGAGAGTACAAGTACCAAAACAAACATTTTAAGAGTAAACTAAAATGAACCAAAACCAAAATTACAGGAACCAAACTAATATTTTAATCTAAATTTTTATTTTTATAATTCTCTAAAAATATTTATCATTTCTATAAAATTGAGAGCTCGACATTTCCATCCACATTGTTAATGTCTCCCTTTTCCCGAGAAGGAAGAATTTTATACAAATTGCCCAAAATTTTGGCCTCAGTTATAAATTTCTGCCTAAATATTGCAATTATGATTAGAACAGAGATTTTAATTTGAGAAAACTTGGAAAGTTAAATAATAATAATAACAACATTCTTTAGGTTGCACACTAGCACAAGAATTGTTCACCTGCCGCAAGGTAAAAATGTAAATAAAATTTGAAAAACCACAAACTCTAATCAACCCGAGCTCCAAAAAATGGCTATGGAGTCTTCATGGCCTATGCTGCTTGATCCAATAAACTCACGAAGGAGGACCCCATCTCCCAGCTTTGAAATCTTTGTAAAATTTTGAGTTCCTCCAAACAACATAAAAGACTGCATTCGAGAGAAAGACAGAGAGAATGAGAGGGGAAAAATGCAGAGATTACAACAGCAAAATAGTTATAATGTTCACAAATAATTAACATAACGGCGCACCTGGTATTCCTGGTATGAGGCAGTTAGGCGCCTTTAGAACGTCGTGAAGCGTTCTTTTTTCGTTAACTTTGATCCATTTAGAAGAGCCTTCATCTGGGAAAGCCATGCACAGAAAGCAGATGACAATATTATAGAGTATAATCAGTACAGCACAGAATATTAAAGAACCTAAATGCTACTTACTGCTGGAAGCATGAATTGCATAATAAAAGAAAATAAAATAACACGTGATCTTGAAACTGTCTAAAATTCCAACAATGTGTCTTTCTTATTGAGAAGATATTCTCTAGGTAACCTATGAACAAGGTAAGTAAAAGGATATTGGGAGGAAAGTGGTGAACAGAAGTTTGCCCAACTTTCTTGCATATTACAGTCAAGATCAGCGAACTACAGATTTTATATATCATAAAACCATTTCATATCTGAACGTAGTCCTTTTAACACCCACATCATATGACAGGTTTTTACTTTCTAGGAAGAACACCAATGTGTTGTCACCTGTGTTTCAATAGACCACTTTCGTTTTAGTTTACTTTTTGACAAAGTTCTGGTTCTAGCTCTTGGTTGGCGTATAGGTTTATACCCCTTTGCTAATTACAGTCTTAATGATCAGCCTTTTCGTAATCCAATTTTTTGAGCTCTTTTTTCTTTAATATATATTTCATACTATCAATGAAAATCAGTATTCAGACATGTCACAGTGAATTAAAAAAAAGAGAGAGCTATTGATAAGAATAGTCAAGAATTTTGAGCAAATACAGACATGAAAATCTTACTTGCAGAAGTGTCATGATTTGAACATTCAATTGCATCTTTCTCGTCAAGTACGAGGTTTTCTGCATTAGAAGCAGCAGTTCCCTCTAGAAGATGTCGTATAATATTTACTTTTGATAAACAAATTCCTGAACCAACCTGATACAACCAGCATTAAAAAATCAATATTTTGACAAAAGTAATTGATTGAAAGGATTTTAATTTTGAAACCAATAATCAACAAGCAAAACCTGACCCCTATAATAAGTACATAAACTAGCACACACATAAACCTCGCCAGTAATCAGAAAGAACTCAGTCCATTCACAATATCTTGCAGTTCAGAAGACAGACACCGTTTATGTCCATGCAGAAACGTTCAAACAATAAGTGCCTCAATAAAAACAACTGTGAAACCCCGAAGTTAGGTCCGATACTTCCATTTGATGAGTTATCAAAAGAGTAAAATATCTCAATGTAACAAAATTTCATGTAATAGATACCTCATAGTATAATTCAACAGCTTCACGGGTATATTTGTTCTCTACATCCCATGGCAAAGGTGGACAACCTTCTGAAAACATGTTCGAAGGTTAAGGGTTCCAGCAGCAGAAAGATATACTTCATACTTGGGGGATTTTCCAATTTCACAAATTCACCAACTCAAATGAAAAATCCTTATACGGTACACACAAAAAAAGAAAAAAAAAAGGATATCATGTCCAAATGAGCTGAAAACATATCAGTCTCGCAAAAATCCTCAATGAAGTCACTGGACATAACCTCTGCATACAGTAGAAGAACTGGCCAATGAAGAATATTATTTTTATCTAATACAGGCTTTCTTAGTCCAGTTAGTTCTTGATACGTCGCCTTCCCAATCTTCAAACCTCTATGTACAATTGCAGAAACAAGCTTCTGCATAATTTATAATAAAACAAGAATTGAGCAACTAAATGATAAAAGCAAAAGTCTAATCATATATTGCATATTAAAAAACCTCTGCCTCTGCAATAGCCTTTCTGACTTGAGCCTCACGTTGTTCCTGCTCGGATTTCAGCGAATCAATCTGTTCCTCAATTTTCTTGATTTCTACATTATTTGGGTCACACTTGATCCCACTTACACAGTAGGACTTTGCTTCATCTAATAAATTCAGGGAAAGAGATGCCTTAGCAGCTCGATAAATTGCCTACATTGCAATCACATCCTATCATTAAACTATATATATTCTAAATATAGGACAAGCAAAAGGGAAAACGTTATATTAGAGAAGCTAGTAACTTGTAGTAGGAAAAAAGTAAAAGATTACAACACTGATGGGGTCTTTCTTCCTTCTTAACTTAAATAGAGAAGCAAGAATTATAAAGTTAAGTTATAAGGCAACACATGTACTGAGGAAAAAAAACTACCTTGATGTTTGTGGGACACAAATTGATTGCTTCTTCAGCATCATTAAGGGCTCGTCTATAGTTTCCAAGCAGCAAATTCACATGGGCTCTATTTGCAAAAAGAACAGAGTTCTCGGAGTTGCTTAAGACTTTTTGATTTATTGCTCTAGTGTAACAATCAATAGCATCAGAATAGTGTTTTCTACCCAACCTGACGAACTCATTTCCCTTTTCCTGCAAAGAGAAAAATTGACAACTTTAAAAACAAAAACCAGATCCACCCACACCGGGATTGAGATTGATAGGTCCAAGTTCATTAAAACTTGAAACCTAGAACTTGTTTAACGTGATTTCTTATGATACTGAGACACTGAACATTAAAGACTCCGGTTTCAAATGCACACCAATATCAAGTATAAAGAATAAACTGCAATAGATTGCGGGTTTCAGACACTTCATTTTCCTATCACAGGGAGCAACATTGACCAGTTTTTCAACAGCATACGGATGTAAAGTCACTACTAAGAACTACCAGACTCCATGATTTCACACTGAAGAATAAAGATAAATAAAAAATAAGGGAAGAATAACCAACAGTCACACCAAAGTCAAAATAAAACGAAACAGAGAGTTGTCAAAACAGACAATAAGGAACAAGAATATCCTAGCCAAAAACCACCAGCTCAATTTCATCACTTTTACTTGAGAGCAACTTCTACTAAAAAAAATTGTTCAGCTTATCCCGAACGATTTTGGAGCAATTAAGCAAACAAAACCACATAAATTTAACCACCCGTGGCAAACGAATCAGGCAACAAAACAATCAACTTCAGTTTCCAATCATTTTAAGTAATCAGAAAGTAGAACTTTCATTCGGAAAACGCGAAAACGTACATATGACGGAGAGAGAGACCTTGAGCTCGAGAGCAGCAGACTCTTTAATGGCAGATATTGCATCAAGGTCAGCCTTCTCGCTTTCTGTTAAGGGATTCGAACCCTCCTCCATCCACAGTGCCATTTTTCGCTCAGCGTTTCTCCGACGAACGGAAGAGAAAACGAACAGTAAGCTCCACTCAACTCAGCTTCAGCTTGGCGCTTCGAGGGAAAGAGAACCAACGGCGGGTTATGGCAACGCGCGCATCTGAATATAGTCCGCACTTTGGGCTTCGGCCCAATTCCATAGTGGGCCGGGCGCTACCTGAGTCTGAAGTTCCGAAAGATCTCATTCCTAGGCCCATTTTTATTTTCAATAGTTCTCGTTTTAAGAAATGATAATTATATATTTAAAAATTTCAACCCCACTTGTCATAAAATTAAAACCATAGACAAAAGTCTTTTAAGTTTGCCATGTATCGTTTATACATAGTATAACCAAAATAGAACATATATGTAAATATTAAAATTGAATGAAACCAAAAGAGATGTTTTGTCTTAAGGTAACTCCGGATTGGACTATGATGAGACTGTAATTCTCGACTTCTCAGAAGAACAAATAATAACTAATTCAGCTATGATAATTGTGTTGGAAATAATGTACATATTACAAAAATGATACAAAGTGAATACAGCTATATCCTTCTAAACCATCTACCTATAATCACCTCATTTTTCCCAGTCCAATATTTGCTCTTGAAAATTTTCGTTTCCGTGTCGAGGCAAACTCACTCCCCATAAGCCAAAGGATCTGCAGATCGATCTACCGTCTTCAAATTTTCATCTCCCAACATCTGCCAAGCAAAGCCAGACAGAACTATAGTATATGGTCATTTATCTTCCTCCTCCGAATCAGACTTTGCAAACACAGGCTCTGGCTGAGTATGTGAATACGCGGGTGCAATGTACTTCGGATCCTTTGCTGCAACATCAGCAAACTTAAGAATGGCTTCTCTTGGATCTTCTTCCATCCATGTCTCCTTAATCAAACCTCCTTGCTGTAATGAAACAAAGAAATCAAGATCAGCAAACCTGGTCTATTCATATTCTAACCATCAACAAATTCCTAAAATTTTAGGCCGGACGGACAATGTAAATCTTTCTACTTCTCGTGGTATGACGACAGATCGAGAACCTCGACTACTAAGAATCAGGGAGACATTGTTTTGTGTAATACATGTTAATCTTTGTGATATTCAAATTATACACAAAACTTCTCTACTTGTAAAATTTCATTCCCAGTTCCAATAGCTAACTGAGCATAAAAAGTTGTTTTATCCGACTTGAGAGAAAAGTGGATGACAATTACCTTCATAAGATACTGGGTTAATAAGCTCCCTTGACTTACACCAACCCTTCCACCAAAGCCAGGTCCGGTAATCGGGAGTTCAGGTTTATGAGACTTGAGAGGGTCCTTGAGTATTTTCTCGCGTTGTCGCTTTCGGCTTGGTGCATCTCTAAA
Source organism: Momordica charantia (assembly GCF_001995035.1). Next base: position 2,149,811 of record NW_019104490.1, read on the forward strand.
TAACGGCAGGGCATGAGGGTTGTGGATAACAGGTTTTGCCTCAAAATCATCAACAGATTTTTTCCTTGGTGCACGTGCAACACAAACTAGAGCTCCTCTCTCACTTAGTGTTGGATCATACAATATGTGAGTTCCTCCCTGGCTTTTATCTCCGGAAGTTGCAAATATCTTCAAAAGGGAAAAAGAAAAATTGAACTGTATAAGCCACTAGCATCGTTACAACTTGCAGAGTACTGAGTTCGACAAAAAGAAAAAGGAAAAAAAAAAAAAAACTTATGCCAGGCAGCGTAGGGAAAGACTTTGAAATAAATAATACAACACCCTTTAACATCAAACTGGCATAGTATCGTATGCTTAAAAGTCTGAATAGCGTCTATATCTCGCACATCTTATGTCCAGAATAGATTCATACGTTCAGTCATTGGCTGCTCTTTCATGCTTCATAACAAGGTTTTTAATATGCACATTTTATGTGTTTTGCACGATGTGAGATGGAAAAAGGAACAATAACTGTACCTGATTCAACTTTGGGTGCCAAGCACACTGCACAACACTACAAGTAGGGGATATTCCCACCCTGGAAACAAGTTCCAGCTTTGTTCTATCAAAGAAGCAGAGCAGACCTCCTGTTTGGCTCTGTTTCTCAACCGACGTTCCAGTTAGAAAGAGTTGCTCATCAGGACTAAATGCAATATTTGTTTGGGCATAGTTATTTGGGAGATCATCAAACACTTTGAGAGGTTTTTTCATCTGGCGCAAATCCCAAACCTGAGAAAATCGTTATTAGTAGGAGGGGAGTTGCCAAACAAACAAGAAGAAACAAGTGAAAGTGAATTCTCTGAACACATTGACAATATACCTTTAGTGAACCATCAAAGCTTCTTGACAGTAATATTTTCCCATCACTTGAAAACTTAAGTGCGGTGATATCGTCTGAATGACTATTTTCAATGTGTAGGTCAGGCCTGCTTCCCCATCCAGGCTTAAGGTTCCATATCTGTTAAAGACGTACAACGTCAAGATGTTAACATATGATGTCAAGGCAAATTTAAGTTGAAGAACTAAACTGATCTAATCAGAGTGCAAGGAAGCCCTATATGAGGGGAGAGAGAATTAAAAAAATTTCAATCATTTAAGCTTACTGCAAAAAATAAAATAAAATAAATAAAAAAGAGAGTCAGAATGGCAATCAACGATACCTGAATAGAACCATCACCTATGCCACCTGCGATGCTTTTTCCTTCACGATCCCAAGCACATGTTGTCACTGGAATTCTTCCAGGCCTGGCCAACTTTGGTTTGATAACCTACACATTGAGTTACTGAAGCATTAATCGAAGGCCTCCATTCATTCCTCACCTTCAGCAGTGTACGATACAATTTGCAATGGCAAATGCCAAAGCATTAAAAAGAGGAGGGGGAAAAAAAAAGACCAAGCAGCAGTGCTCTTTAACTTGAAAAGTTAGGATCCTTCTTTAGAAAAATATCTCCCCCTCCTTCCTACCCACAGAGTTATAATGTATTGGAAGAAGCAAAGAGAGAGGAAAAAGACAGTGAGAGGAGAAAAAAAACTATTTGGTGGGAGGAAACAAAGAACAAATACTTTAAAGGAGACAGTAAACTGATACTCATTTCATTGAATTTGCCTCTTATACCAACAAAAATGGTAACCAAATACTCCATTCCTAATACAGAACAGCAAGAATTATCAATAAATGATTATGCACAAGGCCTAATCAAATATGGAATGGAAGTATTTTTTGTCCTTATTCAAATAGAATCCTAGAACAATGGATTTCTGAAAATGTCCTTAAAACACGAGAGAGAGTATTTGTCTTTGTGCATACATCATTCTCTCTCAACTAAACTACATTTATATTGTAGTACTAAAACGGATAAGGTAGAATTACTCCTTCTCATAAATCTCCCTTCAGCGTTTTATGTTCAGACATTATATTTCTTTTCTTATTCTACCACCTCCAACAAGCCTCTGTAACAATATAACAAATAATCGAACAAGGAAAAAAACTCGTGGATGAGTAAATATATGAGATTCACTCAATAAAAAGACTTCAGGATAATGGTACACTAGCATACATTGCAAAAAAATTTTGTTAGTTAACTGTCACAATGTCATAGTAAAATGAGAACCTGTTTTTGACCCTTGAAGTCATTTACATCCCATATTCGCAGAGATCCATCTTCTGACGATGTCAAAATTGTCTCTTTGGTTTTAGGGTGCCACTCTCCACAAGTCAGTCCAGATATGTGCCCTTTAGTGTTCTTCAGATCACGTATATACATATCTCCCTTCATAAACTCTCCTAGAGTAAGTCCATCGCGGTCATAAATCTGAAATGCCAATAAGATACCATACCAATAAGATAAACATTAGTAAAATATTTAGATACTTCCATTCAGCCTCAGGCAACAATTAAAAATTTTTTTATTTTGCACCTTTGCCTGAGCTGAGCCAGTCACACACAAAAAGCGGTCAGCCGTTGGACTCCAGCTAAGATTACGAATTTGATGACCTTCAAATGGTTCCAGTTGTCTGAAGGATTGCAAACGAGAGTTCATCCCTTGGAAGTCATACATTCGTACTGTATAGTCATAACTACCAGAAAGAACTCTAGACCCAGAGTGATCGATAGCGAGAGCTGAAACTACCTGTAAAAATTCATATAAAATTAATTGACAAGTTTTATGACTTATCAATCACAACCTTAAATCCAAGCCTCAATTTAGAAGTATTGTATGATTAATCTAGTTACAAAGACAAATAAGTAATTTTTTTTCTTTTTTTCTTTTTCGAGAAACCAAACTTTTATAGAGACACATGAAAAAAAATACAAGGTCATACCAGGAACCCTTCAAAAGGAGTCCCAATTAACAAATAAACTCCAAACAAAAGAATACAAACCCAACTGGTAATTACAAAACAGTTTAGTAATGGGGCCAATAAAGGAGTATTAAACCTAAAAACCTTTCACACCTCTTCCCAAGACCTGTCCACCCCTCCTCAATTTTACCCTTCCTCTCCAGTCATATACCCCACAAAGTAGTGAAAAAACAAGTCTAACAAAGAACTCTGCCCTCGTCACAGAAGGGAGAAAAATAAAAACCTCCTACAACAAGGAACAACAGTCCCTATTACAAGCCCACGAGATCTCAAAAGTTGAAGCAAAGCAGTTCCATAAAGCCCAAGCAAATGAACACTCCCAAAAATATATAATTGAAATCCTCCAATGCAAGCAAGCTTACACAGACTGCATCACTGCGGGCCCAAAACATAAGAAGAATGCCTCTAAATACGATTTAAGGTGTTAACTCTACCATGTAAAACCTACCATGCAAATAATTTGACGTTATTTGGGATCTTAACCTTCCAAAGAGAGGAGAAAGAAGGAGCATCAGGGAGGGCAAAGGGGCGCATAAAATTAGAAACATCGAGCTACAAAAAAGGCCCCCAAAAAGGTCGAGAACCCAAAAACAAACATTCCTAATCCCCAGGCCCATCTAAACATTGCTCAGGAAAGAAGGGCATACATATCCACCGTCTCCACATCTAATAAAGGATGACAGAAGCTCTAGAAAGAGAATAGTTAGAACCCGAGGAAGGCATAACAGAGGCCACTAACCTCTTGTCAGAAAGATGATACGAGGAAACAAAGCACAAATAGGCTTGTCTCCCAACCAACAACTATCCCAGAAATAAATATTTGAACCTTCCCCAAGAGAACATTTTACAAATTGATAGAACAAAGGAAAACCTAAAGAAATAGAACCCTTTAGACCCATTCAAAAGGGTGTGGACCGTATTTACTTACAATGATCTTGTGTTATAAAGTGTCTGATTCCTTCAAGAAATGTCATAGTCATTTGGCCAA
>NW_019104490.1:2153870-2167777 GCF_001995035.1 Momordica charantia
AGAAGAACAAGAAATAAGTCGGAATCTCACTTGACTGGCTGGATGAGTGTTAATCCTTCCCCCTTTAGGAAAGAAAGCCTTTTTCGAGGAAGAAAGACGCTTTAAAACCTTTTCTAAGACGGAGTTCCAGAACGACAATCTCCTTGGATTGCTTCCCATGGAGAGCCCGGAAAATTACTCACCTCACAACCAATTAAAGAGGCCAAAACTTTTTTTCTCTATTAATCTTAAGGCCCAAAACTCTAAATGTCAACTATTTCTAATTATTTGCCCTGAAAATGATTTGCAGGAACATCAATATAAAAAGAGGCAAGCAACTTTTGAATTGGTGGTCGTACTCCTTCCAAAACAAATCATGGACTATCTAAACTTAGGGTTACGGTACGGATGAAGTATTCTTTTCAGAATCTTCTGCATAACATTATCAATTCTCACCCTATTTGAAACAATATGAAGTGCTAAAATAACGTCCTAAAACTCCCAAGCTTCTGAATATATCACAAGTCATTAAGAAGCATTCTTGAAACTTCACTCTCGTGGGAAAGCGAAAAACAAGGAAACCCCCTGCTAAAATTAAATACAGCTTTGCCTCCAAATAGCAGCTATGCTTCATACATCTCGTTTCCATGTTGAAGAGAGGCCGATCTAATAACATTAAAAGTAAATTCAAACTGACATGGGGAGGGAAAAAGAAAACAGTCTGCAACCTACACTCATACTTTCACCATAAACAACGCAAATTGGCTCATCTAGTACACACAAAATTCAAGTAGAGCTCCATAATGTGAAGGATAGCTACATATCAGAATTATTTCAGAAAAATCCAAAACAGCTATAAGACCAATTCAAGCTACTTCGATATCCATTGCCCGAAAACATGCCAAGTGCACTTTCAGACGCGAAACTGGAAGCACCAACTAAAAATGCACAATAAGTTCACTCTTTCCTGGTTTGTGGACATTGAACAAATTAACAAGAAGCTAAATAGGGTAAAAGAAAAATAGTGAAATTCAAACCTTAGTATGTCCCTTGAGTACAATCTCGTTGCTCTGAGGAATTCGATAACGATTCTCCTCATACTCTTCCTCCTCCGCGTCCGAACCCTCAAAATTCGAACTCGGTGGTGGAGGTGGAGGCCCAATCATATCACCATCATCGTCCTCATCGTCATCTGAACCCTTGCCAGGCGGCGGCGGCGGCGGGCCAATAATTACATCATCATCATCATCCAATTTCGATTCCACCGGCGGGCGAGGCGGACCAATCTTCGAACCATCATCAGCGTCAATATCACGCGAGACCGCGCTAGGCCCAGAATCCCTCGTGACAGCTGGGTTGCGAAGTGAGTTGAGCCAGGCTTTGGAGGAAGAAGAGAGGGATGGGAGGGCATTGTTATTCTGTGAGGAAGAAGATTTTTCTGGAATACCCGCTGTAGTAATACGACGAGTGGTGCTATGGATGGCTTCAAGAGGCGTCTGAGCTTTCGATTGCTTCCCGAATGTGAGAGGGAATTGTGCCCTAATGCCATCGTAAATCTCCGCCTCGTCTTCCATAGTCTTCAGAACAAGCTTCTTTTTGTCAGCCCCAAAGACGATATCAGTTCGAAAGCGAAATCGTGGATTTTTCTACCATCGCCATTAACAAACGCTGAAAATTGCGAACTCGATCGCCTTGAGGAGAATGGTGAAGACTGAAGAGCACGGCAATGGAGTCCGCTAGTTTAATTTGGGCCTCTCTCCTCGGCCTATGGGCCCATATACAGTCCGGTAACCCGGAGGTATACGAGCCGGTTCAACACGAACCGACCCGTATTCTGTAATAAATAAAAGGAAATTGCATTCTCAAAAGTAAAAAATTAAAGGGAAACGCCGGATGGCTACAGCCAACCAAATGTTTCTTATTATTGGACATTAGATACCAAAAAGCCCGTGATTTTGCTAATGGGGCTGGGCTTCAGAGATGTCGGGCTGAAAGCTTAGTGTAGCTACGTACTGTGCTTTGAGTTATAGGATTATCCTTAAAACTCCATAAATATATTATAAAGACAATACATTGATATTTTTGTTTACCATAAATATTTGAGTTAATAAAATATCTAAATTTCATTAAATTAATAATGTAATTGAGATGAGTTATAATTTTCAATGAGAAAATATTAGTCTACTATGAATGGTTAAATTGAATATGACTTTTTTTTTATTTCTTGGAATTGATGTCCGGTGATACCACAAATCACAAGGCTCTAGCCACTGTGCTGTCAAACAACCTTAAATAAATAGATGATTTAAAAATAGATATATTATGAAAATTCACAAAATTAGCAAATGAACAACTAAACAATACCAAATAATAATAATAAGGGCAATAATAAAAAGAAACAAAATGAGTGAAACTAGATGAAAAATAGTACTACAATTGTACTAAAAACAACAAATTTAACAAATTTTCAATTTTATTTTTCTTCTATATTCAAAAGTGTCAAAGATTTAGCAAATATATAAAACTTTGGTGAGAAAAAAAACACACAAATAGATCCGTTAACCGTGCATTATATATGAAATGTCAAATCAAATAAAAGCCATCACATTTAAAAAACAAAAAAACAAAAAAAAAGGCCATCACGTTGTACTCTTAAAAGTTGAAGAAAATCATAAAGAAAAAGCAAACATATACATCAATCATTAAAAAATAGCATAACAAAATATAACATCAAGTACAATTCACGTGTTATTTATATACTACACAAGGATCTATACGAATTTTACATAAATGTCATCTACCATTTAATAACAACATGATCCACTAGAAATATTCTTATTATTTCCCGATCCATATTCCTCAAAAAATAGAAGTAAAAAAAATAATTTTAAAAAATTTGGTGAGAGAAAAACACATTGACCTGTTTATTATGCACGGAAAATTATCTACAACTAAGTAATAAATAATAAGGGAAAAAAAGTATTTTTAGTCCATTTTTATTTGATTCTTACGTTTCAAAAGTTGATAGTTTGGACATCGATTTTTAGAAAATCGTTGTCCCTAAAATTAGGTTTCTAAACGGTTCTATTAGTGTCTTTAACAAAAGGGTGATGTGGCGTTGGTGACTTGGATTTTTAATAATTTTATATATTTTTGTAATTGGGTGGCATTTTTTCACCATTTCCCTCTTCTCTTTCGCTCTATTCCCTACTTAATTCCATAACCAGGACACGTATCGGAACAATTTCAAGAATTAAGACGGCATTCCAACATCTAAATTTCACATTAGGGCCAAAAATCCAAGCACATTTCCACTTTCCGTAACCGATAATCTTCGCAGCAGAAGATAATTTGGGGATAAATTTCGTAATCGTCGCAATAGCCACGCGTTCGGAAACGAACACCTGAAGCAGAGAAAATGGGCGGTGCAGGGGAACCAGACGAGACTACTTCCGAAGCTGAGAAAAACTGAGTAAGCGCCATAGCTACACGTGAGCAAATTTCTCGGCGAATGCGCTTGATTTGTTTCGGTTCTTGGACCATTTCCATGGATCTGGAACTCGAGAGAAGAGAAGGCGGTGAGGGGGAGTGTGATGGTGGTGTTAGAGGAAGCAGAGGAAGTAGAAGCAATGGAATATGAAAATAGAAAGGGAATCGGAATGGGAAGGAATTCCATGGATTTGGATTTGGATGCTCTGCTTAGTCGTTCATGGAAGCATAGGAAATGGCGACATGGCACGGCCGCGGCAATCCACTGAGTTAAGGGTTCGAAGAGGAAGGAGGAGGGAAGAGAGAGAAAGTGAAAGAGGGAAGAAAGAGAGAAGAGAGAAGAGAGAAGAGAGAGAGGAGGGAAATGGAAAAAAAATGCCACTTTTTTTTAGAACAATAAAAAAAATCCTCACCCGTCCTCGAAATTTGAGATTCCTCGCAGGAACCCGTTCCTGATTTATAAATATTTTAATTCTTTTTAAAATTTATAGACCGAATAAAAACCTATTTTGAAAGGACCAAAACTACATTTTAGCTTAAAAAAGAAAAAAATAACAAAAATGTCAAATATATCTTCAAAAATAAAACATAAAGTAATCACATAGAACTCTAAAACGTTGTCATGGCGAAATAAAACATATATATCGAAGCGATTTCGAAAAGAAGAAAACACAGACCAAAATGTAAAGAAATGAGTGGAAGTACAATTCAACGACACTAGAAAACACAGATAAAATAAAATACAATTCACAACCAACAAACAACACTAGAAACACCTGGCCTAAAAACAATTAATTAAAAAAAATAGAAAACCCACAATTATGTTGTACACGTAGGCTTGGTATCTAATCATTCAGAGTAGAAATAGATAAAAGTCTAAAAAAAAAAAAAGAGTACATAATATTGCAGTAAAAAGACAAATACACGACATCTATATTTGACGTTTTCACAAGTCTAAAATATAACAAATGTGAGATATACCTTGACAAATTAATAACATTAACTACATTTTATACGTGCAAGTTATATTACAAAATAAAAATATAATATATTAATACAAGTGATATAAAAAATATATGCCGGATTATGATAAAAGTAGTTAAATAAAATTTTGAATATAAAAAATAAACATATATAAAAATAAATATAAGATCTTTTAAAAATATATTGCATATAAATTTTAATAAGCGTAAGATTTCAAATAAATAAATAAATATATAGTGGAGCACTAAATATTATTTTTATATTATGTTTACAAGAGAAATAAACAATAATTCTGAAAAAAGAAAGCATACTATATTGTTAAAAAAATATATGAAATAAATATATTAATAAATTGGTGATAGACAGGTTAAATGAATCTAAGTACTACCGAAAATTTAACAATGTCCATTAAGAAAATCTTTTTGTATTATTAAAAAATTATTTAAAATTCAATGTTACAAATAAAGATAAAAACATATATTAAATCAAGTGATATAAAAGTTATATGTCAGCTTATAATAGAAGTAATTAAATAATAAAAAGAAGACGATATGAAACATGGATTTTTTTTTTTAATAAATGCTGAAACTTATTCCAAATATATATCAACTCCTAAACTATTTCTAAAAATAATGCTTTGGAAATTGTAGGTCGTCTAAGACGATCTATGCCACCTCGCGCTTCCCTAATTGAAATTGTAGGTCGTCTAAGACGATCTATGCCACCTCACGCTTCCCTAATTGCATGGCACCAGGCACCATGTATTTTTTTTTTCCTTTAATTCTGACATATCATCTCGAGAGACATGACTTACACAAAATCATAACATATTTAATACTCTGCCACAGTGGTTGTTCCCTTATCTAGATGTCCACAACCACTGTAGCACAGTATTAAAACTATTATCATTTAGCATGTCGTCTATTGAAGAGACATGCCAGAATTAAAACTACGATTTCCAAAGCATTATTTTTTGAAATAGTTTACGAGTTAGATATATATTTGGAATAAGTTTCGAACGAAGCATTATTAAAAAAAATTCCTATCAAACACAAAAAAACATGTATAAAATAAATATCATAGAAACGAATATATATGTAAGAATTAAATTCACAGAAAAAGGCATAAAGTAAATAGAAATAGGTCAAAGATACTAAAAAAGATCAAGTGGAGAGTAGATATGATACATTTTAAGAATATGTTAATGGTTGGATATAAAATTTAATAATTCTGCACTAACCAATACGTAAAAAAAAAATAAAATTAAACAAAAGAATAAAAAATGAGCAAAGAATCCAATACATGAAAACAAAAAATGAAATAAAGAACCATTCATAATCAATAGATATAAACTTATTTTTCATTTATATGAGCCATTGATAAGAGTCATTTATATCAATATCTCWGCACCATCGAAAAAAATTCACATTCTTTCAATCCTAGATGAGAATTATGTTTCTTATCAATGCTTCATAATAAATGAGTCATTTCTATAATATTGCACTAASCAATTTTACTTGATGAGAGCATCCAAATCTAAACAGATATCATATGACGTTCACGGTATCTAAACATGAAATTTTATAGGTAGAGTTTCATTTTTTTTATACCACCAAAAGCCTAGAAGGTAGGCAACAAAATAYGAGCACCCAACCAATAATATGCTCCAATGATGAATTAACTGAATGGTAGATTCCACATCTAAAAAGAAATTCCACATGATGGTATCAAACAATAATAAATCAAGCAGTTAATCGAACAATCAGAGAAAAAGCACAAACTAAAACCCAAACAACTATAGCAAACGATAAAATATTAAAAAGGTAAAAACGGGAGCATTAGGTAAAAGAGAAGAATACGACTATTCCAAAATTGAATGAATGTGGCAAAATAACCATCAGTCAGAATAGCAACYCGACAGAATCTCATTAAAATAAAAAAAAATGAAAAATACTATAAACTACACTTTCAAACTTCAATGATCAATATAAACACTAATAATAATAATAAACTAATAACAAAAATTTATTAACAAAAGTTAGTAAATATTAAATGAAGTATATAAGTGAAATAACACAATTCAATAGGAGATAAAACAAGCAATTGCACTGCTTTATGGCATACCATGAAAAAACTGCAACTACTGCTCCATTGGTCATGAAGTAGCAGAAAGGCTCCTGCCCCAGCCACAAACCAATAATGTTATAGAAAAAAAACTTAATAATTATTTAGATTAGTGTTATTGTTGTGATTAACACTCAAAATTAGTCAACATGACCATATAAAACTGGTAAAGACATATATCTCCGATCAATAGGTTGTATGTTTGAATCTCCAACCCATACATTGTACTAAAAAAACACTCAAAGTCAAAACAAGAACAGAACAAATCAACAAAAAAGACTTGATGCGAGCACAAAAAATAAGAGAAAGCATAATGAACACCCAAGTTTCTAAGTAGTTCAACCTTTTGGTTTTCATACAAGGTACAAATCAAAAATCAATGACCTTCATTCAAAGAGAGAAGAAATTCAATGGGTAACACGATACAAGCTTATCTACCTACTAAAAGAGTTCAAAACAATTAGTCAGATACAACAACCACCCTTTTTAACTAAGTGGTTACATAAAGAAGGGATAACTAAAGAAAAATACCTCACATGACTTGCAACAAAGCTAACAGGTTATCATGACCCATCGACAAAAAGAGTTGGGTCCGAATCTCCAAACCAACATGTTCTCCTAAGAAAACACTCAAAATCAAAACAACGGATCCAATCAACATAAAGAGTAGATAAGAGTACAAAMAAATAAGAGAGAGCAGAATGAGCACCYGAGTATTTAAATGGTTCAACCTTTTTGGTCTACATCCACGATATAAATCAGATATTGATAACCTTCATTCATAGAGAGAAGAAATTCAATGGGTGTTACGTGATACAAGCTAGCTGGATATCGAAACGATACAAGCTAGCTACCTACTCGAATAGTCCAAAAGACTTAGTTAGATATATAACCACCCTTTTTAACTAAGTGGTTATATGAAGTACTAACTACGGAAAAATAGTAGAGTAAAAAATAACTCACATGACTAACGTAAAACAAAGAATATGAGAAATTAACTCTAACAATTATCATGACCCATGGACACAAAGCGTTTAGGTTCGAATCTCCAAACCAACATGTTGTTCTACTAAAAAAGAAAAAAACTCGAAATCAAAACAACAAAACCAACTAACACAAAGAATTTATACAAGTACAAAGAATAAAGAATAAGAAGAGCAGAATGAACACCCAAGTAGTTAAGTGGTTCGACCTTCTCGTCTACATCCACCGTACAAAACAGAGATCGATGACCTTCATTTATAGAGAGAATAAATTCAATGGGTTACACAATACAAGCTACCTSAATATCAAAATTATACAAGCTACTTACCTACTAGAATAGTCCAAAAGAATTAGTTAGATATAATAATCACCCTTTTAACTAAGTGGTTATAGGAAGGAGTAACCAAAGAAAAAGAGCAGAGTAAAAAATAGCTCACCTGACTTACTATAATGATTATGAGAAATTAACCCTAACAGTTATTATAACTCATCAACACAGAGTTGGGTTCCAATCTCCACCTCCACATGTTGTTGTACTAAAAAAATACTTCAAATCAAAACAAGAACCGAACCAATCAACACATAAAGTGGATACAAAGAATAAGAAAGAGTAGCATGACCACCCAAATTCTTAAGTGGTTCGACCTTTTGGTCTACATCCACTATACAAATCAAAGATTGACCTTCATTCATAGARAGTAAACTCAATTGGTTACACGATACAACCTAAGCTGCCTATTGGAATAGCCCAGAACAATTAATCAGATGCAATAACCGCCCTTTTTAAATAAGTGGTTACACATGAAAGAAGCAATAATAGAGAAAAACATTAGAGTAAACAATAGCTCACATGACTTACTAGAAAGACTATGAGAAATAAACTCCAACAATTATCATGACCCATGGACAAAAAGAGTTGAGTTCGAATCTCCAAATCAACATGTCGTTCTACTAAAAAAACACTCAAAGTCAAAACAACAAAACCAATTAACACAAAGTTGATACGAATACAAATAATAAGAGAGAGCAAAATGAACACCCAAATATTTAAGTAGTTTGACCTTCTGGTCTACATCCACTGTACAACTCAGAGATCAATGACCTTCATTCAAAGAGAGAAGAAATTCAATAGGTTACACGAAAAAAAACTAGCTGAATATCAAAACGATACAAGTTAGCTACCTACTGGAATAATCCAGAAGAATTAGTCAAATAAAGTAACCACCTTTTATAACTAAACCGTTATATGAAAAAGTAACTAAAGAAAAACAATAGAGAAAAAAATAGCTCGCATGACTTATTACAGAGACTGAAAAAGTAACTTTAACCATTATCATGACCCATCCACACAGAGTTGGGTTCGGATCTTCACCTCACCTCTTATATAACCAAAAAAAAACTCTCAAAATCAAAACAAGGATGAACCAATCAACACATAGAGTTGAGACAAGTACAAAAAATAAGAGAGAGGATAATGAACACTCAAGTTTTTAAGTGGTTCAACCTTTTGGTCTACAATTACATCCACGGTACAAATTAGAGAACAAATTAGAGAACGATGACCTTCATTCATAGAGAGAGAAAATTCAATAGGTTACACAATACAACTAGCTTCTACTGGAATAGTGCAGAATAATTAGTCAAATTGAATAACCACCATTTTTAACTAAGTGGTTATATGCAAAGGGGTGGCTAAAGAAAAACAGGAGTAAAAAACAGCTTAACTGACTTACTACAGAGACTATGAGAAATTAACTCTAAAAGTTATCATGACTCCATACTAACGAAAAACAATCCAACCCATAATCCACGACTAGTGTCCAATAAAGAAACATACAATTATTTCATCATTGATCTGTTTATCTGAACTAAAAGATTGAACAAGCCATATCTAATTGAAAGACAGCCAAATAAATGGTTTTTCCAACTAAAACACGACATATTTCAATCAACCTATTTTTAGAAATTCAATTTAAAAGATTAAGTGCAGGTAACAATATCAACCATCATGGGATGGCTCAGGTGGTCAATAAGGACCTTTGTAAATAGTAAAGGACTTAGAAGGAATGAGTTCAGACCATGGTGGCCACCTACACCTACCTAGGATTTAATATCCTACGAGTTACCTTGTCAACCAAATGTAGTAGGGACAGGCGATTGACCCGTGATTAGTTGAGGTGCGCGCAAGCTGGCCCAGACACACGGATTTCAAAAAAAAAAGTGCAGGTAACAATATCTGCGTTAATTAAATTTAACACCTTAACAATATTAAAATATCACATCCATCAAAAACCTGTTAATATATATAACAACCAAAACCTTCCTATACTAATGAAAAGTTGTTTAAAAAAAAAAAACATAACCAAAACCAACATATTTCTTACCCTTCCCGCTCCTAATCCATAAACATTTCTTCTGTTACTAAACAAACATAGATAAGTATAAACATTCAAGTTTGATGGATAACATCATATTATTGTTATTGTTATGAGAAAGATAACAAACCAATACATCTATCTTTCCGTTGTCCTAGAAAATACCTCAAAATTTTCAAGAGGACAGTAATATTCCATCTTCTATAACTTTTTCATAACCACTTGAAAAATAATGTTTATTCTTCCATATTAACCTACAAACATCGAGATCACCTTCTTTCACCATTCTCGATGTCAAGTTCCATATGTCAACACCTCCAAACTAAATTGGACCACTTACCATACTAGATGAGAACTATGTTCCTTTATCAATTTCTTCGTAACCACCTTTTGTATCAATTGACTTCTAGATTCAACTTAGTCCAATAAAAATCTTAAACCCACATAAAACATAAGGTTTGTTCTTCCATATTTAGCCCACCCATATTGATATCATCTCTTTCTACCGCCTTAGGTATATATAAAGCTCCATTTTAAAACCTCCCAATTCGTTTTATACAACTTCTTGATATCTTAGATAAGAACTATGCTCCTTATTCAATTGCTTCACAACCACTCTTTTCTTATTCCAAGTCCATTAAAATAAATATGATCATTATATACTTGTTTAACAACCATTCTTTTATCCTTTACCCTCGAAAGTCTCCCAACAATCCAACTAATTCATTTCCAAAATAATTTAGATCCACCACAAATTAGAGGTATAATTCCATAAAAATAACTTTGGTACCTATATCAACTAATTCAACACAGCTAGTTGAATCCAAACTTATTTCCTCGGTGTTTTGCTACTGTTGTTATCTCTTTTAGCCGAAGACAAATGTTCTAACAAATTTACGTAAATAACCAATTCTTAATTCCTCGTTGGTATTTTTCGTATTTCCTTAGAAATCTCATATCTTATTCCCTTAGAAATATCAAACCTCAAATCTATTTGACCAATTATGTTCATTCTTCTATCTAAAATCTATTTGACCAGTAATGCTCATTCTTCTATCTAAAAGTCTATTTCACCAAATAATGTTCCTTCTTCTATCTAAACCTACAAACGCCAATATCACCTCTATCCAACTTCGCAGAGGTAAAATTCTATTTCCATTGATATAAATTTAAATTCCCATCTTAACGTACCATTGGCCCGACAAAAAAAGATCGACAAGACGCAAAGCTTAAATTGTGCGAAGTAATTGATATAAGAAATAATTGATTGCAGTCGCTCGAATTGCTTTGAGGTACGTCCAATCAATGAGGAGGTGTCAACCCAAGCAACCAAATCACCACTCATGCACCGTACACYACAAAGGATCCAATCGACACTCAACTATTTGTGCCCCCGTAAACAAAGAAAGGGTACTAAATTGTCAAACGAAGCCACCGCAACGTCGTACACGGTCAAACAACCAGCCAACCAATTTTCGGAACCATCTCTTTCTTTCTAATAGGGGAGTGATCGAGGGCAATCTCGTCTCGCTTGGGGCAAAAAAAATCCGCAACTTTGTATAGGTCGTTTCTTATTATCGAAAGTCGACAAATTAAATAGTCATGTGCAAGCATTGTCAAAGCAAACCCCCTCAGGTTCAACTTGAAAACCCCTTCTCTCCCTAGTCTGGTGATGGTACATACGTCTACATTTGATCAGAGAACCCCCTTCTCTTCTCTCCCTCGTCCGGTGGTGGGACATAGGTGTACATTTGATCAGATATCCCACGGGAAGGGTTGGGTGGTTAAGAACCATTAGTCTTATGTTTCAAGGCGACTACTTCTTAAGGATAATATAAATGCAATCGATTTTATGGACAACCAACACATCCACGCAACCATTGGTCCTTTATTTAAAGGAAACCAATTTTAAGGGACAACTGACAGATCAAGGCAGCACATTGGTCCTACATTTTGAGGAATCTAATTTTTAGGGACAACCGACATATCAAGGTAACCACTAGTCCTACAATTTGAGGCAACCGATAGATCGAGGATATTATTGATTCTACATTTCATGCTAACCAACTTTTAAGGACAACTACGTATCAAGGCAACTGTTGGTCCTTGATTTTGAGGCAACTAATATTAGGGGCAGCCGACATACGACAACACAGGCTTCTAGGATCATCATGCACCCCACTAAGGGTGTTGACAGAAAAGGACCGACAAGAAGCGACACATAAATAATGCAAGGTAACCGATGCAAAAACTGATTGATTGCGAGACACATAAATAATGACGAGGTGTCAGTGCCTACAGTTTGATGTCAAGCATCGAACCTACGAACTTAAACAACCAAATCACCACTCATGCATCGTACGCCACAATGGATCCAATCGACTCTCGACTATTTACGCCCATACAAGCAAGGAAGCAATGCAAAATCGTCCACAAAGCCAAGGCCACAACATCATGTGCGATCAAACAACCATCCAACCGCTTTTCAAAACCATCTCTTTCTTTCTAATGAGAAAGCCTTTTCGTCAAAAAGGGGAGTGAGGCAACCAATTCGTAAGGACAACCGACATATAGATGCAACAAATTTTAGGGATAGCCAACATATCCAGACGACTATTTTTGGTCCTACATTTTGAGGCATCTAGTTTTTAGGGATAAACGACTTATCGCGGCAACCATTGGTCCTCTAGTTTGAGGCAACAAATTTTAAGGCAAACCGATATATTGAGACAATTATTGGTCCTACATCTCGAGCTAACCAACTTTTAGGAACAACAACAATATATAGGTGTCGGTCCCACACCGGATCTAACCAACGCTCGACTATTTGCACCCCTGCAAGCAAGGCAAGGGTGCGACATTGTCAGGCAAAGCCATGTAAGCAACGTCATGCGCAATCGAACAACCATCCAACCGTTTTTCCAAACCATCTATTTCTTTCTAATGGGCAAGCCCTTTCATCGAACGGCGGAGTGATCAAGGACTATCTCATCTCACTTGGGACAAGCACACTGCGACATTGCAAGCTAGGTCGTTTCTTATTATCGAAAGCAAACAAATGAACCAGCCAAGTGCAAGCAGTGTCGAAGCAAGCCCGCGTCAAGTTCGACTCAACAACCCCTTCTYTTTCCCTCGTCTGATATCCCACAAGAAAGGTTGAGTGGCTAAGTAACCACTAGTCTTTTTCAAGGCAACCAATTCTTAAGGACAATAGATATAAAGATGCAACCAATTCTAGGGACGGCCAACATATCAACTATTGGTCCTTTATTTCAAGGGACAACTAGCAACACGTTGGTCCTACATTTTGATGCTTCTATTTGGACAGCCGACTTATCAAGGCAACTATTGCTTCTGCAGTTATAGGCAACCAATTTTAGGGATCAAGACAATTATTGGTTCAACATCTCGAGCTAACCAACTTTTAGGAACAACTACATATTGACGCAAATGTTGGTCCTGTATTTTGAGGCAACTAATTTTTAGGGACAATCGGGATATCGAGGTACCTATTGGAACTATATTTCGAGGAAACCAATTTTTAGGAACATCCAACATATTAAAGAAAAAATTGTCCTTTATTTCGATATAACTAAAACTTAGGGGCAAATAGACATACTGAGGCAACCCGGGCTTTCTAGGATCGTCATGCACCCCACTGAAGGTGCCGAAATAAAGGGATCGACAAGATGTGTCACTTAAATAGTGCAAGGCAATCATTGCAAGAACCGATCAATTGCGAGGTACATCCAATCAATGTAGAGGTGTAGGTCCCGACACTCTGATGCTAAAGCATCAAGCCTGCTAACCCAAGCAACCAAAATCACTACTCATGCGCCGTACGCCACAATGGATTTGAACAACGCTCGACTATATGCGCCCTTGCAAGCAAGGCAAGGGTGCAAAATCATCAAGCGAAGCCAAGCCCGCAACGTCGTGCGCGGTCGAACAACCATCCAACCATTTTTCCAA
>NW_019104490.1:2171930-2211148 GCF_001995035.1 Momordica charantia
CCAATTTTGAACAATAAATATTTTTGCAAGTAAAAGAGAACGGAAGAGCCAAGCTGTCAAAGAGAGCATTAAAGAACAAGTTAAAATAAATAAAATAGAGTTATTTTACCAATTCTTGCTGCTGTCCAGATCCAGAAACACAAAGTCAAAACCAAAGTAAAAGGAGATGGAAAAAACAAGAATCATTTTATTAAAAATATTTAAAGAAAAAAAAAAGACCCCATGTCTTCTTTTATGGTCGTTGGTCTTTCATCAAAACCCCAAAAAGAAAAACACACAGAAGTAACAATAGCATGTAGTTACTAAACCAACAAACGAAACATTTTTACAGGCAAACTTATCCCATTTTCAATATTGGAAAAAAAAATGTCAAAAAGTTTTCAAATATTAACAAACTTATCACATTTTCAATATTGTTGAATAACAACACAAACTGCAATCTCAGAGAATCTAAACCTAAAATATCAACTTCGTGGCCAATTAGAATTAATGAAGTAATTGAATGATCACATGCTCTAGACTTGTTTAAATTTTACTTCAATATATGATATCCATCCAAACCATTAAATTGTATAATACAGGTTGTATTGCCAGTTTGTGGCGTTATTGCTATAAAATCATAAGTTCATAATTAATTATCTTAAAAACTCTCAATGTTGGTTCGAGAATATCTCCGGTTRGGATTTTGCCCTTTTTCCTTATGCCACTTTCTCAAGTGATTACTTATTTTGGCTTTCTAACAAAGGACTAGCGAGATTGTGTTATAAATTACATAATTCATATGTCTTACTAAAGTTTTGATTATAAAATACATAAAAAAAAACAGCGAACGAAAAAATATATTATTAAAAAAAACATACTCCGACTTGATAGTATTATTGAGAGTATAATGGAGAATGTACTCAGTGTAATTTGAAAGCCTACTTTGGAGAATCATCTGAGAAGAATCAAGATGTTCTTGAATATTCGAATATTGAGAACTGAGTCTTAAGAAGTATTAAATTAAGGGATAATTGTGGTAGTTTTTACTGTGTAAATTCCCTGAAATCCCTAAAATTAATAATCTGAAATCAACTCCAAGTCTCAAGTACCATTGTAGAAAACCAACAATGTCATACCTCTGACAGAGGAATTCATTGGCGGTCGCATTCTGATCTCGTCGTCGATTGTTGATTCCGAACATTTCGAAGACTTTGTCGGTGAAGACGATCAAAACCCTAGTAGAAATCAAAAGGCGCATCTTCGGTTCCTTCTTGACCCTAGCTTGCTTCACGAACATGGCTGAAAACAGAGAGTAAAGTCGTGGAGCGATAGAGAGAAGAGTAAGGAACCCTCATGGCGTTGTTACCGATCGAGATCTGCTCCAGAAATTCCATCGAAGAAGTCTGAGGAGGGAAAACTTCTCTGCCCTGGCGCGAAAATAAGGACYTTCGAGAAACCCCTCTTCTTTTTTTCTTCAGAAGGAGCGTAACTATTACGCAGTGACAGGCTGTGGTTGACATTAAATAATAATAATAAAAAATTTAATCTAATCTAATTATTTTGTTACGTCCGACTCCTCCAACGGTAATACTTAATTATTATTTGAATTCTAATTCTAATTTCTGTTTTTGCTTTCACACGCGCCATCAATTAATATCTTTAATTGATTCGTCTCGTTCTTGAGGATTCTTCTATTTTTATTATTTTTTCTTATTTGTATAATGCTTTGGCTTCATAAATCATAAATATCAACTGTTTTTTCACTTTTTACACATTTTCGATTTTTTAACAATTCTTTCCTTTTTTTAGTAACTTAAATAACAGTATTAATTAAAAGCTAATTTGAACTAACTCAAATAGGTTAAACCACGTACGACTAGAATGTCGTGAGTTCAGATCCTATATTCAAACTCAKAGATCAAAAATATATTTTTAAAATAAAAGAAATTTGCAAGTATTCTCATTTTCTGTTGCTTCACTATGTCCTTTTGTAGTCCTAAATGTACCAAGTGATTCCGCACGTGCTATTTCGGCTTTGGTGCTTGCTATCGACCCCAACTGCTAACTATCTTCCCTTTACCTTTACTTGCCTCTCTTATTTCACTCCCTCCCAAAAAAAAATTGTTTTTGTTTATTTTGTTTTTATAAGAAATTGTATGGAATATTCGAATTCATGATATTGGTCAAAGACATGAACCAATTATATTGAATTAGCAAAATAAAAAATTGTTAACTCTGATGAGAACATAATAATTAGTTATCATATATAGTGATATGCACCTTTTGTGTCAATGTACCACTTGATACATTGTACACAAGTTTATTTTTGATTTTGTCCAACCAAACAAAAAAAATCGCACCTTCAAACTTTTTTTTTTAATGTTATATACATTAACCAATTCATCTAAGTTAACTCTAAAAAATTAATATTAAATAAGTTATGGTGATAATTTATATAGGTGAACTAGATAAAACAAAKACATAAGAGTCCATTCTTGACAAAGTAGTCTAATGGGCAAGACTCCCCACTGCAATGGTGCTTCGCTAGCCTCGAATGGCTAGGTACGCACTCATTGGACTTTCTTTTTACGAACGCAKAATGATCAATATTCTTTCTATGGAGACCATTCCATCGATCTTTATTATGGTGCAGCATGTTATATGAACTTAGTTKCCGGTACCGAGGTTCAGTTCATTTGGAAAGAAGGTTGGGAGACTTGTATGAACCACGAGCAGAAAGACGATATGAATGGAGGTTTTGAAAAATGGTGGAATAAAAGGAATAAGATAGATTCTTACGGAACATCCGGGATCAAGAAGATTCAATTAATGATAAAAGAAATACATTTTCAATTGATTTTTTTCTATTTATTATTATTTTTTTTTATATATGCTTGTCTTTACTCCATAGTGCCAAATTGGCTTAAAATTCTAGATAATCATTACTTAGTTTAATTAGCAAGATAGCCTGTGCGAGAACTGAAAAAAAAAGAAAACAAATACATTAGTTGTGTGGATATACAACTTGATTGGATTTCAAATATAATCCTCCATTTTAAAAATAAGGTAGTAAACTTGTTGTGGTGTCTATAATTAGAAGATGTAGTTGGAGAATTTAAAAACTAAAGTTTGGAAGTAGGAAAATATAGCACTAAATTAGCATAATTAGTTAGGAGAGGGCAGAATATAAACGTGACAAGGGCAWATCCATCATATTCATGAATAAAATATCATGCATGGTACAAAGAAGAAGATTATAACACCTTAACGCAAGTGCAACAACAGAGGTGCGATATTTAGRGTAGCAGATAGATGTAAGAGGTACAGCCCAACCCAAGCATTCAAATTCAAACAAAGAGATGGTAAAATGCGACAATAAAGGCAGGCAGCAGCAGCAGCAGCAGCAAGGGCAAGTGGTGGGGACTGCGAGTTGAGGCCGCGCTTGGAGTGGGGGCAGGCCCATTTGGGAGTGGGCTTGGGCTTGGGCTTGGGCCGGGAGAGAGGGCAAGTGCTGCAGAGGATGAGGCTCGGGTGACCTTGATCTCCACCTTCTGACCCTCTTGACAGTGGCCTGGGAAGCCGCAGAGGAAGTAGAAGGTTCCGGTCCTTTTCAGGGCGATGGAGTCGGCGCCGGAGTTGTAAGACGCAGCCGGAGAAGACGAGTTGCACGACCCATACTGCTGCTGGTTCACTTGCAGCACATTGTGGAATTTGTTGTTGTAAGAGAACACTGCCAAATGCCAATGCAATTGCAAATCACTCATTCATTCAACATATATCAAAGAAGGCAGTAATTACCACTTCAATTCAACCAAAAACTTGAAGCAGATCTAAAGATGGAGCTTACGGAGAGAGTCGCCGACATGGAAGTTGTTGGAAGAAGCCCATTTGGCATAATCGACGGGGATGAGTGTGGTCCACCCGGCAGAGTCGCCGACTTTGTGCACCGCAGCACCCACCGACACTGCAAACAGCCCTATTATCCACATCGCCCACCACATCTTCCAGGAAACCATGGCTTACGGGGGCTGAACAGAGAGAAATTGTGGGTCTCGAACTGGAGTGGAGTAGAAAGAACTAGAATTGGAGATTGGTTTAATTTTGTGGAACTGGAAGGGGTCAAAATGGGGATAGAAATGGAATCTACCCTCTACAGTACATTTATAAAAAGTTAAAAGTTGTTGGAGATTGTTAATTAATTACTCCTGTTAATCCATCTTTTTACGTGTTTCAACTTTCTAGTAATGGACTGGGTCTGGGGCTCATTATTTATGTCTCTCTATAACTTTTATTACCACCCGGCCCCAGCTGAGTTCCATCCTCATTAGGATTTCACTGTTAACTTTAGTATCTTCTTATCTTGTATTTATTGGCGTTGGCGACTCGTGAATTGATGCTATGCGGGCACAGGAGAGGCTTATCCACTCGCAGAATAATGTATTCGCCGCACCCAAACAGCCCTCACTGATAGCAGTTCGATTTCAATTTCTTATCCACACCTCCTTCACTCCGTTGTCGTAGACAAGGTCCACTCCAGCCGTGGTTCTACTGCTTATCATCCTGATCCTATTCCTCTCCTTCGCTCTCTCTCAGTGTCAACATCTTCAATTCATTTAGGTTTTCATGGCGACGCCTTTCTCAACAATCTCTGTTCGTTCCGTCTTCCAACCCAAACACAACCGCGCCAGAGCACTCCTCTCATTACGAGGTACGTCACTGTTCTACCAAAAATTGCATTCTCTTTCTTGATTTCTGTTTGTTTATATGTTTATTTCTTCATCCCCAAATGGGGGTCGCCTTTTAGATTATAATGGAGGGTTAAATTGCGTCAAATGTGGGTTGAATACGGCGCATGTTTATTCATGGAACTCTGCTGCAAACTATGTCAGACTCAAGCGGCATGCCCTAATGATCTCTTCCCACGTCATTGTTTCTGGGAGTCTGTTGAAAAACAGGCAAGGGAATTTCTTCTATTTCATTCACTTTCTTGAGTTGCAGTGACTATAACCAACCAATTATTTGGCGTATGAAACTCTACGTATTCGTCAATTATGTTCTTTGACTCGTTTTTACGACCAGTTTTATACATTTTGGGGGTGCTAACATGATGGGGCAGTCTGGCAAACGTACATGAATTTTTCATTTGGATTGGTCATTGCGTTATTGCTATCGAAAGTTGATTGCGACAGCATTTCATTTATGTTGATCTTCTTCTCCCTTCTTTATTTGGCCCTGAAAAAATTTTAGAAGAGGAGTTGTGAAGGCTGCAACTATCGAAGAAATTGAAGCGGAGAAAACCTTGATTGAGAAAGATGTAGTAAGTTCCTATGATCATTGGTTTGGAGACTTGCCGTATCTTTGAATTAGGTAATCTAAGATTAGATAACTTTGTGCGACCAACTATCCAATTATTTTCCAGAGATCAAGGATGGAAAAGACTATCGACACAGTTCGGTCTAATTTCAACTCAATTAGGACCGGGAGAGCAAACCCTTCAATGCTCGATAAGATTGAGGTATGTGTAGATTCTTAAATCCAGCTTTTTTAGTCGAAAGTTGTTTCAATATGTCTACTTTGAATCTTTATTTTTTCCTTCCAAATATCAGATGAGTATCGTTCCAATAAGTTATTTCAATATGTCTACTATACAAAATTGTCTTCGTGGCTGTCCTAATTTTTGCTGAGCTGCCATTGCTTTATATGGAAAAGGAATAACATAGTATTTTTTCAGGTGGAGTATTACGGCAGTCCAGTTAGCCTGAAGAGCATTGCCCAAATTAGTACACCTGATGCCAGCTCTCTCTTGGTCCAGCCATACGATAAATCTAGGTATAATGATGTGCCAGTTGGATTGAATGGTTGAACATATTTGGATCCCTTTGGGATATGTTGTTCATGCGATACACCCTTTGCCTTACAGAAAACAGGAATTATAAGGATTAAGTTTTTCCAAATTCCAGTTTGTTATTTTACCATATTGGAAGGGTATAAAAGAAGGGGCAAGTTTTCTTCGATCACCATACCTTTACTGTGAAATTTTGAATATTGAGGTTCTCCCTTAATTCTTCATTCATTTGAAACTTGTAGATACTACTTTTCTGAACTAGAAACAACTTCAAGAAACTTGTACATATTATCTTTCTTTTCTTTTAGGAACCTACTTAGAACTTCAGAAATTTGTTATTGTAATTCTTGTTTTTCCGAAGAAAAGGTTTCACRTTGTTCTGGAGCTTTTAAATCTTCTCTGATCCCGAGTCTTTGACTTCATTGGTTGAGACTGCTGTGAACATAACCATCCTATTATTATCAGATGTAAAATGATGTCATCCAGCTGTACAGTGTAATGCATTTGTATATGTCTCTTGGAAATCAGCATTAACTCTTAACGAGTCATCATCTTCAGCTTAAAGTCAATAGAGAAGGCCATAGTCAACTCTGACTTGGGATTGACTCCAAACAATGATGGAGAGGTCATACGGTTAACTCTCCCTCAACTTACATCCGAAAGAAGAAAGGTATTTTCCTTTGCATTTGCTMACATCTTTCCACAAGATGTTACACAAAACCTTTTCTTTTTCACATTGTTTTATCTCATAAAGTATTAATATGCAAAAAACAGTTTAAAAGAATTATATTCTGCATCGTGTCAAAAAAAGAAAAAAAAAACTTTTGCATGGTCATCTGAGACTCTTAGTAAAGAGTTACAGCTCTACAGTTTCCTTTTCACTATCTTATGATATTATTATGGAAGAAGAGCTTGCAGTTACACTTTGCGGATCATTTCTGTAAAATTCATGTTGTTTTGTAGCCATGCTGAACACCCTCACTTCCCTTATTTAAAACATCTACCTTGTAAAGATATGAGTAGGTGGTGAATGTTATATTTTTTTACTTCACCATGAAAACCACTACGCAGAACTTGGCTTGCTAATTAACATAATGAGGGGCTGTGTCTGTTATATTGATTTCCTGGTTCTGAAGCTTAATATATGTTTTAACTTTCTGTAAAACTGAAACTTTTTTGGGTAACACCATTCCCTAAGGGAAGTTTATTATTGTACCCTTTGTATTTAACTGTATCTCCCTTTTTTTATTATGTTCTAAAATTTTTGTTTTACGCGGGCTGAATGATGTAGGAAAAAGTTGTTTATCTTCTCATGTCAAAGTTTTGTGGAGTTTATAAACCATCCACGAATAAAAGGAAAAAATAAATTGTTTCATTTTTTTTAGAAGTACATTTAGCATATGACTCAATACATTTCTACTGAAGTTTTGATTCCTAGATGTACAGTGAATTCCTAATATTTAACCTCAATGTGTATGACACTAATGGCAAGCTGCACATTCTTAGCAATTGAACGTGGATGATGAAATATTTGCGTAATTTACATTGCAGGAGTTGTCCAAAGTTGTTGCAAAGCAGGCAGAGGAAGGGAAGGTATGGTTTCATTTTTCTGGTTTTTGGGAAAGGGGATGGGGGGTGAAAAGATCGAGATATGTGTCCTGATGCAGATTGCTGAGTTTCTACTTTGAGACTTTTGGGATCTTTGCTTAAACAGCTACTGTATACGAACTCTTGGATAACATCCTGCATCTACCTGCTTACAGGTGGCAGTTAGGAATATAAGAAGAGATGCTTTGAAAGCCTATGAAAAACTCGAGAAGGTCAGCAAAGCATACATCTCTGTATCTATATCTTATGGTTCTTTTCTTCCACTTCTAAATTCTATTGATCTGCCTTCCAAGTGTGTAGTTTTACTCACTCTTTACTCTGTTTTCCTTAATGCTTTTATCTTTCTTTTTTTTTTTTTTGTGTCAGGAGAAAAAACTTTCAGAAGATAATGTAAAGGACTTGTCAAGTGATTT
The DNA here is from genome assembly GCF_001995035.1 of Momordica charantia. The sequence continues at coordinate 2,179,779 of NW_019104490.1, forward strand.
GCAGGTTTGTTGATGCTTCTGTTAACTCAGTTATTTAGAGTTTTTGGTCCTAAATCAATTATTTCCCATTCGGTTTGAATACGTTCACACAAAGGGCCATAGACGAGTGGCATCAAACCTCGTGCTAACGTTTCATTAAATCACAAGTTGTTCTGAAACCTGATATATTTTCACTGAATTCAGTAGTTTCGTCTCCAGCTTTAAATCATCCAGGGCTTATATTCCAGGATTGTCAAGAAATTTCTTGTAGCTATTCACTGTTGAATTAGTATTAAGGGTTTTATTTCTCCCATGTCCCTTTTGTGATTCTTAATGTTTATGCTGAATTGCACCTTATTTTGAGTATCTGGTTTGCTGGTGCAGAAACTAACTGATGACTATATGAAGAAGATTGATGTCATATACAAGCAGAAAGAGAAGGTATGGTCCATCTCGACCGAACTGTTTTTGGTACCAAAACCATTGTTAAATTATGAACCCAAAAGATGAATATTGGTAGGATTTGATTTAGGATCTTCATTTCAGGAGCCACTGAACCATTCACCGACCTGTATACATGTATTTTTAAATTGTATTTCAGGAGTTGTTAAAGGTGTGACCAAGAGCAACGATTGAGAGAAGTTCTCCTGATGGTGTGAATTTTTAAATTGTATTTCAGGAGTTGTTGAAGGTGTGACCAAGAGCAAACGATAGAGAGAAGTTCCCGGTGTGAATTGTGAAATATCACATCTCTGGTTTTTCCAAGAATAGAGTTTTAAAAATCTCATTGTTAGAATCAAACCCCCATTTATTTTTTTTCTTTTTCTTTGGTTGAAATGAGATACACCGCCTTATGGGAAATGGTAAATATCTCAAATCTCTCACTCTGTACATTGAAACTGGATATTATCATCACTCACACATTTTGATTCTCACTGGTTTTTTTTTTTTGTTTTTAAACTGACTCTGGGTTTAATGGTCAAACCTGAATTCAATAAACCCATTAAACTGACTCTTAAGAGAACAACTTTTGAAATCTGTAAACCAATCGTTACAATTTGGTTTTTTGTTTTGTACTGATATACTTTTGAAATCTGCAAACCAATCGTTACAATTTGGTTTTTGTTTTGTACTGATAAATGGTATTCTTTTTTTTTCGCAAAATTTAAAATTAAAAAAATAATACTTTTTGGTTCTTGAAATTTGAATACAAAAATATTTTTCAAATTAGAAAAAAAAAAAGGTTACCCAGCATAGCTTTCTTGAAAACAAACCCCAATAAATAAATAAAGAGGATCCATTGAGAGACAAAGGCCTCTTAATTTTGGGAAGCATCATTTTGAAGGGATTGGAATGGATGAAAACAAACGAAATGTACTGCTCACATTTGGCTTATGTAAATGTCCCTTAACAAAACTTTAGTGATAGAGCCATGGTATATTAGTTTTGTCCACTAAACATCAATCAAATAAATTCAGATGCTAGTCTCTGTTCCAGTAGCTAATCTGTTCTTTTCTTTAGTTACCATCACAACTTCTCAAGGACTATTCTAATTACAAACGTATTGGCTTACTTTTATTTAAATTTTATGAACTTTCGACCTTTTGATGAAAGATATATGTTTTAATTAGTTGAGTTATATTCAGATTGACAATATTAGGCATCTAATAATGTTTGATATCTTAGGACTTTTAACTAATTGTGTCAATAGTACGAGTCACATATCACGTGGGTCATGCTTAATCTCACATGTTTAATTATTACATTACTTTATATAACTAACATTACTTTGTATAACTTAACCAAACATATAATGTGATATATACAGTTAGTTGAATAAACTAACTAACATATCATATTAGCATTTCATTAACGATGTTGTAAATTGTTTCATACTAAAGCTATATTTCTTTATATTATTAGTTGGAAAAACAATTGTTCCATCGGTTGTATTATATGGATAACTAAATATAAAGTACTTTAAAATTATTGAGTATTATGTGATTAATTATCTAAGAATATTGAGCATCCCAAAAATATAAATTATCTTGCTTCCTTACAAGTAAATGGTTAAATCGTATTCCTCAAAAAAAAAAGAGAGAGAGAGAGAGAGAGAGAGAGAGAGAGAGAGAGAGTTTAAATCTTAAACTATTTTTGAGAAAGATAAAACTTCTCCTTTTGTGTCATCATATCAGTAAAATTCATATTAAGTAGTTATTCAATTTTATTCTCTCAACTGAATTAATATGACAGGATCTTTATCATAAATTCTAACTTAATTAATAAATAAGGATTTGGTTTTGTCAAAAAAAGGAAAAAAAAGGAGAAAAAACTTTAGATTTTTATTTAATATGAACCATATTGACTTTTATTTAGATTGATTACTTCCCGATTAAAATTATAGGATAAAGTAATGAATAGTGCATAAAATCACTCCCTTTATGATTAAAGTAAGATAAAGTAATGAATGGTGCAATAAATATATAGTCAATTAAAGTCTTAATCCTATTATCGTGGAACTAATCAAACACGTATATTTATACATAATTAAAAAGAATCTTAAAGGAAAAAAACAACAACAAAAAAGAAAGAAACTATTCCTTTGTTATTTTTATTATTATTATTATTTTTTGGAGTAGCTGAAAACTATATTATTAAACAGTGAAATAACATAAGATTTTCCTCTTAATTATTAATTTATTATATAGTCTCTAACTTTATAAGCCTCATTTCATGCGAGAGCAAAACTTATGATAAATAAATTGAAAACACTAAGTCACGTGCCAAATAAATTTCAACCGAATTTTTGTTTCTATTATGACTGAAAATTGTATATCGACAACGATTTCCATGATTATATATTATTAACTAACATCTATATGTGCACTCTCGAATGTTGACACAGTGGCAAGAAGTTCAAAATTCCCTTCCGTGTCCAGAAGCTTAAAAAAAAAAAAGAAAACTAACATCTATATGTGCTTAAAAAAAATCTATATATTTTAATTTATTAAAACCTCCACTTTTCATCAGTGACTAATACACTGGACGGCTGCAACAGAATGGCGAATTGCAGCGCACAATCTGACCGTTGGAATGTTTTTTTGTTTTCTCTTTTCTAATAAAATAGAGGAAAAAAGAAACCGCTAAGCGAAGCCTCGTAAGTCTTAGGATGGAGGGCCATCCCATTATCCAATAAAATTAAAAAAATAAATATATTAGCGTATATTTAAACCAAGAGCAACTGAAAAGGACAAGAATCTTCAGTTTCTTAATTTTCTTTTTTATGACTAGAATATGGAAAGAAATATTTATTAATCTGCTAATTCAACTTAGAGCCTGAAAAGGAAAAATCGTCAGCAATATAAGAATGTATTGTTTGAAAATTGATTACAATATATTATATTTTACAGCAATAGTTAACGTTATATATTCTAAGAACAAAATACCCAAAAAAAAAAAAARAAAAGAAAACTATGATGTTGCAAATGGGCCAAAAATTTGCTCTCCTACTCCTATAGGACCTTACATTACAACACACAGACACTGCCAATGAAAATGCTCCTCCAACTTCCATCTGTAAAATTTGTTAGATTCTGCTTCATCCTTGACATGATAAAAAGGATATTGAGATCCATTATTTTGTGGGTGTACTTTAGTTTATAATATATTGTAAATAAAAACTAAATAAATTTGATGACAATGACAAAAATTGGTGTATAATCACACCTAATTAATGATTAATTTTTGAATAATTTTGATACTTATATTTTTCAAAATAATGTGGTGATTGGATTTATTTTTGACATGAAATAAAATATGACCGGCCAACTGAAATTGTGTTGAAGGTGTACATACCGGAATTGTTAAAAGGGTGATAAATGCCTATAAAGAAGATGTGCAATGTACATTAAGATGGTAGAATTGGAAATTCCATGAACCTTGAAAGGAAATTAAGTGGTGGAAAGTGCAATGAATTTAATATATAATGGCAGATTAGGGAAAAAAAAGTGAGAGGTGGTTTGTTAATATTGAAAAAGAAAAGAAAAATAGAAAAAGAAATAGGGAAAAGGACAGGAGTGCCCTCAATTCCATGGCTGGATGATCCTGTGCGGGCTATAAGCGGGAATCTCATGGGAAGTGGTTTCTGTCCTCTTCCTCCCCAGCTTTGCTTTTAAATTGGCTTCCTCAATTTGTTGTGAACACAGAAGAACAAAATTAAAATAAAAAAAAAAATGATGTCCTCTCGCCATTTCCTTTCTTCTTCTTCTTCTGCTAATTCTCTGTTGTTCTCTCCCGATGCCCATCCCCATCCCATGCCCATTCAACTACTCCCCCCACCACCTGCTATTGCTAATGGTATGTTGCTTCCTCCACTCTCTACTGCACCACCACCACCATATTCTTAATTAATTCATTCATTCTCCTTAATTATATACATATACATATATATATATATTCTATATTCTATATTCTAATTCCTACCTACCTTCTGATCCTCTTCTTTCTCTCTTTTTTTTTTCTTTTTTTTTTCCCATTTTTATTTGCCCCCACAATCTGAATTCTGAAATGGGTTTCGTGCTCCCATTTGCTCAATTTCCGATCCCCTTGTCTGACCCTCTTTTTTCTTTTTAAAGTTTAAACAAACAAACAAAAACCAAAGTTTTCTTCTGTTACATTGTATATTATATATGTTATGAAGGAATCCAAGGAAAGACCCCGACTCTCTCTCTCTCTGCACACACAATCGTCATCCGTCCATGCTCTTTGATGATGAAGTGTTGAAAATATATGCAGGGTTGCATTGTAATAAACTGAATAAAATAAGTGTTGCAAAACAACAAATGTTATCTTGTTGAAATACGCATAATTAAATAATATAAGCTTATATAGTGATGACGTATTTTCACTTAATAATATTATATAGGTGGGAGCTGGTTGAGGGTGAAAGACAGCGGCGTTGTAGTGTTGGAGGCAAGCAGGTGCAGGAGGAGAGGACGCAATAATAATGAAATCAAGTGCAATGCCATTTCCAAACCCCCAACTCAAAGCCAAGGTTGGATTTCAATTCCTTTTTGTAATATTATTTCTCGGTTTTAATTGAGTTGTGGTAATATATAATTTTTGATGGATGGAGCCGCCCCGCAGGCTACACGGATGTGCTTCAAAGTGGCAGTGGTGTGCCAGTTACACAGTGGCCCCAGTTTGTGGAGGATGACATTGAATCACAACTTACTACCCAGGTACTACAATTTCTACTTGTACCATTTTTCCTTTTTATTCTTTTTTAATTACCTTTAATTAAGCTTAATTAAATTACGAATTACCCGTGGGATCCGGGGTTTGTTTGTATATACTATATATATTTAATTTGGAGATGTCAGAGTTATCTTCCAATTTTTGGTTCGAGTGGAGGTGGTCCTGTGTAACTGATTTGGAAACATGTGTTTCCGTTTCACTGAATAAGCTTTAGCTTTTTGGTTACATGCTCATCATGCACCCATGACTTGCTAATATCAAGAGAGTCGAAAACGTAAACCCCTTTGCATGTGATGTGATTGGGTTCACTAAAAAGGCTGGAGGTGTGGGTGTGCCTGTGCGTTTTTTGTTCCCTCAGTTTACGAGCCAAACCTAGGAAACTAGGTAAACAAATGGTAAATTGTAATTATAGGTGTGGGTTTCAAAAGAGATCGAGGAACGTGTGAAATGCGTAAAGTCAATGCTGAGTTCGATGGAGGACGGTGACATAAGCATCTCGGCTTATGACACGGCGTGGGTGGCTCTGATTCCAAATGCGGACGGAAGCAAGCGTCCTCAGTTTCCGTCTTGTGTGGAGTGGATAGCCAACAACCAACTCCCTGATGGGTCGTGGGGCGACACCCAAATCTTCTCACCCCACGATCGCATCATCAACACATTGGCTTGCGTCGTCGCCTTGAGATATTGGAATCTCCATCCCCAAAAGTCCCAAAACGGTGCGCCATCTCCACATATATATATATATATATTCCTTCTTTATATATCCCTTAATTCAATTCAATCAATTATCTTATGTTGTATATATGTCGTAGGATTGGCGTTCTTGAACCAAAACATTGGGCGGCTGGAAGAAGAGAATGCGGAGCACATGCCCATCGGCTTCGAAATTGCTTTCCCCTCACTCCTCGAATTTGCTAAAAACTTAAATCTTCAAATCCCGACGGACTCCCCGGTGTTGCAAGAGATCAATGACAGAAGAGACCTAAAGCTAACCAGGTATATATTGTTTGGTTAATGAAGTTAAAATGGTTGAGATGCAATAAGTAAAAATAATATAATGGGCGGTGAAAGAGAGCTGGAGTTGTAATGGAGAAATGGAGCGAGGGCACTAGGTATAGGTGCTAATGGCGTGTGTATGTGCGTGTGCGTGTGAAACAGGATACCGAGAGAGATAATGCACAAAGTGGCAACGACGCTACTGCACAGCTTGGAAGGGATGGGCGGGCTGGGGCTGGATTGGGAAAAGCTTCTTAAATTGCAATCCCAGGATGGCTCTTTCCTCTTCTCTCCATCTTCCACTGCCTTCGCACTCATGCACACCAACAACCCAAATTGCTTCAAATATTTGCAAACTATTGTCGACCGATTTCATGGTGGAGGTAATTCCACGACCAACCCTACTTTTTACTTTTTACTTTTTACTTTTTCCCTTTTTCCTTTTCCCAATCCCCACTACCACCACTACTTTTTTACTTTATTAATTCTCTCTCTCCAGTACCCAACGTGTACCCTGTGGACTTGTTCGAACACATTTGGGCCGTCGACCGTCTCCAACGACTTGGAATTTCTAGATTCTTTAACTCTGAGATTGCTGACTGTGTCAATTATGTCGCCAGGTAATTAATATAATATAAACAACACTACTTAATGGATAATACTAATACCATAACAAATTTCATTACCTAATTAATATAAATGATGGATGTTTTAATTAATCAATGCAGGCATTGGAGTGATGAGGGAATATGTTGGGCCAGAAATTCTGAGTTTCACGATATAGACGACACTGCCATGGGATTCAGACTCCTCAGGCTGTACGGCCACCAGGTTTCTGCAGATGTGTTTAAGCATTTCGAGAAGGAGGGGGAGTTCGTGTGCATCGCCGGGCAGTCGACGCAGGCGGTGACCGGAATGTTCAACCTGTACCGAGCTTCCGACCAGGTAATGTTCCCGGGGGAGAAAATTCTGGAGGAGGCCAAGCAGTTCTCCTCCAAATTCCTCCGGGAAAAACAAGCCGCCAATGAGCTGTTGGATAAGTGGATCATAACCAAGGACTTGCCCGGCGAGGTTGGTTACGCGCTCGAAGTTCCCTACTTTGCCAGCTTGCCTCGACTCGAGACCCGTCTCTACATCCAACACTATGGTGGCAAACATGATGTCTGGATAGGTAAAACGCTCTACAGGTACGCCTACACATGTACTAATTAAGATACCACCATTAAATGTTACATATGCACTAATTAAGAAGAAAAATACTTTAATTCTTTATTAGTAGCAACTTTGCCACCATTAAATGTTTAACCATATGTATAATAATATCATTGCATTTAGTTTATCTACTATGAATGAAATTAATTAATTATAATTTTTCAGGATGTTCAAGGTGAACAACGATACTTACTTGGAGCTTGCAAAATTGGACTACAACAACTGCCAACTCTTGCATCAGATTGAGTGGGTCGACATTCAAAAGTAATTAATAATTAATTACCATTTACCATTATATTTAATTGAATGGATTGAGATTGATTAACTAGTTAATTAAGTACATGGTGGGGTGGGGTCATGCATGCAGATGGCACACAGAAAACAAGCTGCGAGATTACGGAATGAGGAGAACCAAGCTCGTGTTCTCATATTTTGGTGCGGCGTGTAGCATTTTCGAACCAGAAAGGGCCAAGGAGAGGCTCGCGTGGACCAAGACCGCTGCTCTGGTCGATGCCATCGCCTCCCATTTCAAGGATGCCAACGCCGACCAACGCCGAGCCTTTCTCCAACAATTTACCAACTTTCACAATGTTGACAGACGGTAATGGATACCTACTTCTTTTTATATATTTAATTCAATTTTAGGATTTATTTTTTTAGTGGCAAGCTAGCTATACATGTGTCTTTATTTGTGTCAACATCTTTGTGGATGTTTGCGTTTCAATCTATATTCTTGCGCAACAATAATACAATACAATATGCAATAGTGGGGTTTTGTTTTATGCTTCGTCATGTAATTGGAGTACCCCACTGCAACTATATATATGAACCAACACACACTAAGGCTACTATATATTATTATCTTACATATATATATACTTCTCAACTTTGAGATTACCAAGAAATTTTGGATCTAATCATGTACAATATATCTGACAAACACACAGGTATATATATATATATATAATAAAACAACAATAAAAACACCACCACCCCACCAACTCCTTTATTAATTTAGCATTATATTATAATCATTTACAAGGAATTAACACAAACATTACACATTATTATTTCATAACATTTTTGTCTTCTATTGTTAGATTTTACTTAGAATTAAAATAATTTTTTTGATTTTGATGAACATGAACATTATTGTGTGTTGGAAGTTGAAGTTGAAGTTGGTTAGTTTGTGTGGGGTGGGGTCAATTATTGGCGAAAAAGATAGAATTATTATGAAGATATGTTTGGGAAAAGTCATTGATTTTGGGATTTGTTTTAATAGGAGATCCAGCAATATGCAAAAAGGAGGACAAGGACTAGTTGGGATTTTGGTACGAACCTTAACCAATATCTCTTTGGATATACTGGTGTCGCACGGTCTCGACATCACCCACCATTTACATCGAGCCGTGAGTTCCTCTCTTCAACTTTTTTCAATAGTTGATCAAACAATCCCCTTTTGCTCTTTAATTTAGAACTCAAGAAAATAGACGTGCAATCTAGATCAGATCCTATTCAAGTAAGGTCGTCCCTTTTTGCTCGTGCCCAAAACAATGCAGCAGCTACTAGCTAGGTAGGTCTAATTTGAATATATATTTTGAATTTGTAGTGGAAAAATTGGCTGTTTAAGTGGCAAGAGGATGGAGATGTGCACAAGGGAGAGGCAGAGTTATTGGTGCAAACAATAATTCTCAACTCTGGGTGTTCAACTTTGGAGGATCTGTTGTCCAATCCTCAATACCAGAAGCTTTCCTACCTCACAAACAAAGTGTGCCATCAACTTGGTCACTTTAGAAAGCACAAGGTTAGTGTTTTTGTAGATAGAGAGGTACAACCCATTGCACCCCACACAATAACAAAAAGAAGATTATATTCCTCCCCCTTTCTCCCCCCTTAATTCATTCATTACCCTTTCATTGCCACATAATATATATCACTCACAACTCACAACTACATTGACCTTTTTTTCTTTTCCCTACTTAATATTTAGCCCTCAAAATTAAGACCCGTTTGGTAACGTTTCTATTTCTTCATATTTAATGATGAGAAATGAATTGCATGGCTCCAATATTTATGAATTCAAATATCGTAAAACAATCTTTTTATTAATGTTTTGAAACAAATTGGAAATGAGAGCAAGAAAGAAGAACAAGAAATAGAAACGTTACCAAACGGACCCTGCGTAGATAGTAAACAAATCTTGTTTATTCTGTCATTTGTCAGGTGAGCAACGGTGACATCTACCAGGAGAAAACCGACAGCAAAATGCCCCCAGAGATAGAAGAAGACATGAGGAAACTTGTGCAGTTAGTGATCCAAAACTCACCAGAGGAAGAGGCAGAGGGCAATGGCATTGACTCCCAAATCAAGCACACATTTCTAACCGTAGCCAAAAGTTTGTACTATGCAGCGTATTTCGATCCTTGGACAATCAACTACCACATTGCCAAGGTCCTATTTGAAAGAGTCCTCTAATATTCCTATCATCCTGTATTTTTCAAATTTTGTATATTCTACACCACATGAAACGCAAAAACTTTGCTCTCTGTTTAATTTCTTCTGAAAATGAAAGACCATCATCTTTAAAATTCCAGAACATTGCTGTTTTGAGAAAACCACTCAATCCAAAAGCTTAACCTGATGAGTTGGATAAACTTCAGTTCATTTATATTATTGATTCTCAAAACAGTGAATTTGACACCAGAGACAAACAACTCCATCATCAATCAATATGAGATTTGAATCGGTCCAGTAATTAATAGGATAGATATAGATAGATAGGTTGTAGGTAGGTTGAAGTAATACACAAGTTAGTGGAGATATGTTTTGAAAACCACATAGAAATGTTTGGACTTTGGTAAGGGGCAAGGGAAGAAGTTGTGTTGTTATAATGGCTTTTCCTGTTCAGAATCTACCTAAAGAAACAATGGCAGACAAGGGGTCACGTAGGAACACGTGAAGTGTTTGGGTCATCAAGTGGAGTTGTTCCAAAATTCTGTATAACATATATTCAAATATTCTCTAAGATTAAGCTTCTGTATGTGGAAAAAGAACAACAACGACAAATACTTGATACTTCTCCCCCTTAAAATTCTTTGCCTTTATAATTATTAAGTACAGTTGAAATGGTACCTTGCAATGCACAGTTTGGTTGACTACGTGTGTGGTTCAGCTAATTCCATGCGCCTTCTTTTATTTCTGCAAAATTGATGCTGTAAAGTCAAAGGCCGCACCAGTGGAGAGGGCGAGCGGACGCTATTACCAACGGTTTCTATTACAGATTAAATGTCTGTTCGAGAGTGATTTTGGTCATTGTCAAAATCTCTTTTCCTTTTCATTGATCAGGGGTAAGTTGTTTGACTAAAGTATATTTCTCAAATTTGACATCGACCCTCTTTGTTATGTAACTTGAGCATTAGTTTAATTTGCAAGATACATACAAACCTTTATAAGAAAAAAAGGGAAAAAGATAGTGCAGCAATCTGAAATAATAACTTCCTTTGATCCAAATCAAATCACCCAAAAGTTGAAGATGTTAAGTTGGATTCATTTAATATATTCTCCATAACATACATTGTCTATGGAGGGAGGGACTGTAGGATTTGGTGCACCTTTTATTATTCTTAGTTTCTCTGAGTAATCTACTCTCCCCATAGTGCTGATTAGCACATTGATTGGGAGATATGGATTGTTATCAACTACACCCAATTACTTCAAATATCTTACTTCAATTTCATTTTCAGACAAAGATGATGGAATCACCATCACCAAGTCCACATATATTGGGATTGTCACTTCATAGGATAATGTCATCTAGATCTCGAGGATCTAAACATTTGAAGTTGTTAAAGACCCCACGTTGAAAAAAAGGACCTAACAAGAGTTTATAATATAAGCGTGCTACTTCTCTCATTGTCAATTGGTTTTGAGATAGAACAATCTATGAGTATTAATATCGTATCAGAATCCAAAAGATCAAATGATCCTCCGGTCCAAAAATGATTATATATATATATATATGTTAACATTCAAGACGGCAAACCAGGAATTGAAAACTGAAGTCTTTACCATAAAATGACGAAAGAAAGAATGTGAGGACGTAACGTGTGAGGAAGAACAAAAGTGAGGGGATTCGGTAAGGCCACCGGCCCGAGCGATCCATGGGCTGGCATCATTGGCTCTGTGTGTGTGGCAGTTTAGTTTCGTGTGACGTAATATGGGGTCCTGAGAACTGGGATATGGGAACAAAACATTTCGATGTTTATAGAAGCAGAGTTAGAGAGACCTGGGAAGAAGACAAACAAATCAATGGAGAGCCACCTCAACTGACATGAATGTGAGACTCGAGAGAGATCGTTCGGATCCGTTGGATAACGTTTCTGTATCAGTTTTCAAGTATGATAAAATAATTTTTTTTGTTTATGTTTTACAACAATTTAGAAATAATAAATAAGAAATAAGGACTCGTTTGATGATTGATGATGTTACTGTTTCTTGTTTATGATGTTTCATTTTTAATACAGAAAAATAAAATAAAATTTTTATTTATATTTTAGAATAAATTGAAAATGAGATTAAGAAAGAAGGAAATTTATTTTGACTGTTTCCAAAATTTTTATATAATATTGAGAATGTTTTGAAGGAGAAATATGAAACATTGTAAGTTGCAAAATAGTTAGATTTCTTAAGAAAATTGAAAACAAATGGGAACGTTACCAAACAAACTCTAAGAAAATTTTGATAATGTTACGAAAAGAGTGTTAGTCGCAGAATGTTTAGATTTGTTAAAAAAGATTGAAAACGAATCGGCCTTATTCGATTCTTCACTCTTCAACTCAAGGGCAATGGTAAACGGATGGCTTTGTTTCGATTCTCGACTACATTTGCTTGTTCGCGAAGTCATGGTCAAGTTGAATGCAGTTGGGCTCGAGCCCAACAAGGTACATGGGCTGAATCCTTCGGAAGAAAGTTGTTGTATTTCAATATGGGCCACAAGAGAGATAACAAGGAATCTGACCAACCAAAAATAAAGGCCCAATATGTTAAATTGCCATGTTTGGATGATTCAACTCGAGGAAAAATTGTATCTTGCAAAAACTTACTAACAACTAAGCCAATATTTGAGTTTATATTTCATAAATTAAAAATAAAATGTGATTTATCTTAACACATCAACATCTTTCAGGAATTACTAATTAGTTAAGGTTGCTACTTCTGTAAGAAAATTATGGGCTATGACACATCAATTGGGTAATTGAGATTCTGAACTTTTGACTCATTTTCTAAAAATTTATACTTGTAACCTCTGAACATTTTTTTACCCTAAATTTGGTCATGTTTTCATTACTTTCTCCTAACTAATGGTGTGGTGTGTTTGGGAGTGATTTTGACGTGACAAAATTACTTTTCCATTGTCAAAATCACTTCTCTTTTATTGATCATGTTTGACAAATTAAAAAWAAATAAATTAATTTTAAGAAAGTTTAAAAGTGATTTTTAAATTATCATTTAGATGGTAATTTTGAAAAATCAATTATACCTAAGAAATCTCTCACTAAGTCTTCACATTTTCAACACATTGTTCTCACCTTGTTAAAGTTTTTGGTCCAACAATGACCCGCCCTCACAAATTAGGTACTACAAGGTTTTGAGAATAATATTTAGAATTTACATTTTTTAATCACTATTTTTCTTCATGCGTGAATTTCCTCTCTCCTCTCTTGAGTCCCATCTTGACTGGTAGTAAAGAATTCCCACCACGACGATGTACTTAGTGAATGCAACTTCATCACGAGTAGGCTAGATGGTGGCATTTGAAAAAGAAAACTGACAAGGAAAGGTTGAATCCCGGATAGGAATGCATACTCAGTCTAGGATTCATATGAATCTTGTAATGGCATGTACAATTATTCAATCTCAGTCTAGGATTCATAGAAGTCTTAGACCAGGATTGAAGAGTCCGAGATTGTTGGTCTTGGATCGTGACAAGAATGACAGTCTCACTCATATCAGGCTGTTGTACGGATGGACCCTCACCATCTAGCCCACAGTCCTATGATCGATCATATCGTCGGCAGGTAYATCAACTGCTTAAATAGAAGTTATGAACCATTTCTTGGTAGAAATAATTCTTTCTTGTAAGGAACTAGGTTTGGTATCAAAAGTGGGTTGATAACCCACAGCCGAAAGTATTCAACTAGTAAGAGTGAATAAAAGAAACCGAAAAATCGAATCGATCGATTAATAAAGAAGTCTGTCAGGGTGAAAAATTCAAAACCGACCGACCGGTTTTTATTACTTAATAATTAAAAAAAATAAAATGCAGTCTGCACGCCGACTGCCATGCCAGCGGCACTTGTTTGATTTTCGAAGGCCAATTATTCCGGAGAGAAAATTATTATTACTTTTTAATTTTTATTCTTTCCTTCATTTCTTTTTATCTTCTCTTTCCTTCTTTTTTTTTTCTCTTATTCCTTTGCTTCGTTTCTCTCTTTCTCATCTTCATCTTCCCCTCTCCTTCCTTCTCTTTTCTTTAACTTCCATCTCTTAGTGTTTTTTTTCTTGTTTGAAAGGTATGTCTTCTCTCTACTTCTTTTCTTTCTTTCTTCTCCACCATGCTTTCTTCTCCCATTCTCTCTTTTTATCTATTTTTCTTCTTTTCCGGCTATAATGGACAAATTTCGACTGATGAAAAATGGAGGAGTCACAGTAGCTCCGCCCAATAATCGATCCGTCGAAAACCAACCGATCGAACCTACCGTTTTGTCGGTCGGTGAGAAAGTGGCCAAAGTGGTTGGTCGGTTTCTATTTCTGGAAACCGACGATCAGCATTAGTTTGAGCTTGAAAACTGTCCCGACGGACCGATGTCACCCCTACTACCCAATAAAACAGAAACTTTAGATCCCGCTTGAATGAAACGAAAGATATTACAGATAAATAGAAGCACGTCGGGTTGATTAAGATCTCATAAATATTCCCTCCAAGATATTTACTTGGATAAGCAAACTTACCATGCATGAAAACGATTAAAAGAATAATACATTTCACAATACAACTCAATTAAATTGTTGAGAATACATAAATTAAATTTATTAAATCCATTAGTTTAAGATTTTGGATTGAGCAGTGGTTTATTCATCTTTAACATAAATAAGCATTAATAAAAAGATGACACACCTTCGAAAGTTTCTTTAAATACTTTTTAATACCTTTCAAAGTAATTTCAATGTCACCCACTCGATTATTGAGACTCTTTAGATACTTTTGAATATCCTTATTCTTCTTTTTCTTCTTCATCATCTTCTTCATAACTTCTTCATCATTTCCTTCCTCTTTTGCTACTACATCATCCACCTGGTCGCTCGTCATTGGAGAATGGACGGATGAATGATGTTTTATCGTACGCCCATATACCTGCAATCACATCAAAGTAATATAAGCATGTAGTTAAATAAATAAGATAACTTAAACTATAATAACCTAAAAAGCATGTGGAAAATTCGTCAAAATAATAATAATAATAATAAAAAGCAAGTGGAAAACCGTACAGATTGTAAGTCTCTATGTGGTTGTGGTCCTTCTTTGACTTCTGCTAGTACGTCGTTAGTCTATCTCTTAGGGCATTATGGAGGCTCCAATGAATCCTTTGAAAATCATCCTACTTTCGTCGTAGTTGCAGATTGTCTCTTAATCCTTAACAATACCTAGGAGGCTATAAATTGCTTCTCTACTTACCTATCATGACAAGCTCTATAAAGTGAACTACACTAATCTTAGTTGCGTCCTCGTCATTATCAAACTTAAAGTCTTTTTATATTTTTTCCAACTCCTTACACTGAATCTAGACGTCATCATTAAAACTAGATCGGCTAGGAATATCATCGTCTAAATGATTCGTGCTTTAGCCCAATAACTAGGTTAAACTCCCTCTTGCTAAAGGACACCCGATTCCCTAACAAGTCAAAACTAATAACATTAGGTTTAGACTCATCAACCTCCTTCAACAATAGGTGATGGATCAATGTATGTCCATATCCATGATGAGACCAAACATGTTTGCTTAAACATGTTTAACTGGGTCGCGGTTAACTTAGCCTTAAGGGTGGTTACCGTTTTATCTAAATGGGAAATGTTCATTAATGAGGTAGGAAATTAATCTGGCCGATTGATTTTAAGTCTCATTTCCATAATTCCCTAAACAATTGACATTGGAATTTAAGTATAAAGTTAATAAAGACKGAAGTAGGGGAAAAACTCAATTCTACCTTTCATCCCAATCCCGATAGGTCGGGATCGGGTCTGGGATGAAAGGTAGAATAAGATGTTCGGGTCACCTTGGTGTAATTGATCCTGGGCCTATACAAATAATCTCGGATCCTCTCTACCTTCCATCCCAGATCGAAACCAATCGAGATTTAATCCAAGATTGTCCTGACTTTGAAAATAATGCGATTGAACTCCATAAAACACCAAAATAAATCAATATAATCAGATGGTTGCTTCAAATAGTGCCAAAAATCAACTATCCAACTGAAAACATAAAATATTGAATCGAGTACGCTTAGCTTAATGTGATTCAGAGATTGAAGATCATAGGGTGAAAAAAAAAAAATTGATGAAAAGTCCAAATCTATAAACTTCAGTCAGAAATCCCAATTACCAGTTTAATTAGGGCAATTAGATAAGAGAGAATTAATTTTTAAAGCGGAATAGCGCATAGAGTGAGCATTAGGAGGAGAAATACGAACCTTCTCTCTTATCCAATATCCATATATTCTTCTTCTTCACTATCTCATCGTTGCCACTGAATTTCCGAGTCTGTTTCTAATTAACCCATCATGGCCTTCGCTTCCACTCTCACCGCTACTTCTTCAACTTCTCCTCTCTCTTCCAAATCCTTATTCCTTCCCCAATTCACCCATCAAATTTCCCTCCGACCCTCCAAATCTCTCTTCTTTCCCCACGGAATCGCCCCTCCGAAAGCCCAAACTCTTGAATTTTCAGGTTCATTCTTCGAATCCGGGTTCGGGTCTGAGGATGACCCCCCTTCCCCTCCCGGGACAGGATTCGCCGCCGCCATTGAGGATAAGGAGGAGCCCCAGTGCCCTCCGGGGCTTCGCAAGTACGAGACTATGGTGGTTCTGAGGCCTGACATGTCTGAAGACGACAGACTCGCTCTCACCCAGAAATACGAAGAGGTAACTTCCCTTTGATTGATCAGGAAATGGAAATGTTTTAACACAAGTTTCATATCTGAGAGACAAAATTCTGTTTCTTGCTCTGTTTAAATTGGGTTGAAGAGTACATACTTCTTGTGGCCAACCATTTGCAAAGTAATGAGATGAGAAATTTGCTCAATCAGAACTTATATTCTTCAAGTAATGGAGATAGCTCATGAAAATTTAGATTGTGGAGTGCTTATATACGAGTTTTCCTCTATATGAGAACTTCCTGTCGTGTGAAGCCCTCTAAGTCATGTAGAGACGGTAGGGATGAGATGGCTTCTCTTATTTCTTTGAGTAAAGAGAATTTTAGTTGAACTTTAGGGATGTTTGACTTTCAAGAAACTTGGGTTTATGAAGTCTGAAGTTAGGAAGGCTGGGTTTGTGTAATATATGGTTGGATTGTGGAAAGGAATTGATTTTTCGAATCTGAGGTTGTGTGACTTGTATTTAGTTGGTGAGTTTAGAGAATTTTTAAAAATTAGTATGAAGTATTACATGTGGATTCTGTTAATCTGGATCCATGTAACATAAATTTTTGTAGTTCGTAACGTTAACAAACTTATAGTTTGAAATAAGTAAATGCACATTTTGAAGATAGACTTGATCTTTTAATCTCATGTCATAGTGTAATGTAACCATCATGGGTTGGTCTAGTGGTCAACAAGTGCCAACCTAAATAGTAAAGGGTTTAAGGGGAATTGGTTCAGACCATGTGACCATCTATCTAAGATTTAATATCCTACGAGTTATCTTGGCAACCAAACGTAATAAGGTAAGACGGTTATCTAGTCGAGGGGCATGCAAATAAATATAGTGTAGTGTCAAACAACTTTGATATGAAGGGCAATTGCTGATTTGTTTTAAGGACTGTGACAGCACTAAGCCCATATTTATGAGAGAACGTTCAAGAAAGGCAGGAAAGAGAGGAAAGATATTTACGATACATTTGAGGAGGAAAAGTTTCGTGACCTGAATATCAACATGGTTTCCTGAATGGGCAATATATTTCTTGTAGGAATCTGTTTGCTCGATATCTTCTTTACATGTATGCACCCCTTATCATGAAAACATTGAAGGGAATACAAACATCTTTTTCTTTTTTGACATGCGCATATTATAACGATAGAAAGTAATAGCCATCCATGATATAAACAAAATTCTGGTTGTGGTGTGAAGTTACTAAATGGGAGTTTCTTTGTTGTAAGCATCAAATGATGATCTTAGTTGATTGAAATAATTCTGATCTTGATTAACATGCGAGGTTACAAAATTTGGGTTTCTGTGCCATAAGCATCAATTGATGATCTTAGTTGATTGAAATGATTTTGGTTTTGATTAACGTATAACATTTTCTTTGTCCTTTGTTCATAAGTAATTTAGCTCTATATAAGCAAATAATTCTCTGGGTAAGGGACAAATCATTTGTGGATAAGAATCAAGCTAGTTTTGTTTTCTTCAGCATAGTGTTTGATAAGGATTGCCCATTTTGCAGTTGCTTGTTGCCGGGGGTGGCATGTATTTGGAGGTATTCAACAGAGGGGTCATTCCACTAGCATACAGCATCAAGAAGAAAAACAAAGCTGGTGAGACCAACACTTACTTGGATGGCATCTATCTCCTCTTCACCTACTTCACAAAACCCGAATCGATGGGAATTCTCGAGGAGACACTTCAAGCAGAAGACGACGTTGTTCGATCAATGAGTTTCAAGGTAAGGAAACGAAAATACTAAGTATGCCTGAGTTGGAACTTGTAATCAAGTTTCTTGGCCCTTCACATCATCTTTGGGAGAATTTTATTCAAAAAGCAATGGAAAATATCTGTAGTTTCAGTTTGTGCGTTTCCTTTTCACAATGAGTGCTGCTATTGTGATAACTCTATGGCCATTTAGCCTTTATCCATAACCATCTGATTGCTGTTGTTTGATCAGCCATCCAATGGAAGTGCTGTTGGAGGTAGGAAAAAAGGTAGATTAGATAGAAAAATAGATTGTAGATTAGATGTTGATTGTTGATCTTTCATAGCTGGAAAATCCACTTAGTTATAGAGAGCTTTTTTTAATGTTCCACCAACGACGGTCCTGTTCTATTCAATCAACAAACAACTCTCCGTTGAAAGTGCATTTGGATTGAAAAGAAAGAGGAAAAGAAAAAAAAAAGTACAAGCATGTGGGTACTAGGTACATGTGGGGCTGTTTTGAACATCGTTTTTGGTTTTTTGTTTTTTGTTTTTAAAATTGCGATGGAGTGACTCGTAAAAGTTAATGTTATCGTGCCCGTTGGAATCATAATTTGTTTTTGGTTAAATTATAAGTTAACCATTGAAATCTGGAATGTGTCTAATAGGTTCGTAAACTTTCAATTATATTTCTAATAAGTTCATAAACTTTYAATCCTATTTTTAATAGGATCCTAGACTTAAAATTTTTTTTAACATGCTCTTGAAGTTTCAATTTTGTATAATAGGTTTCTAATCTATTAGAACGTTTTTTAATTTATGAATCTATTAAATGTACAATTGAAGAGTTAAAAAGATCCTTTTAGACATCATTCAATTTTACATCTAATATGACTGTACATTTTATAAAATGTTGAATAGTTTAGGAGCTTAGATATAAAATTGAAAGTTCATAGATCTATTATACTCAAAATTAAAAGTTTAGTATGTCATATTGGTTTAAAGGTCTCAAATCCGAACTTTCTGGTGAATTTAATACTAAAAACTCTYGATGTCTCCTGAGTCCAGGTATTGGGGCGGGTGCGGGTCTCCTGTGGGTATATAAGAACAAAGTTAACTCCTAGTTATAAAAAATAATAATAAAATAAAATAAAAAGTCCAGTGATCTTATTAGATACATTTTAAAGTTCTATTAGACACAATTTTAAAAGTTTAGTGACTAAAATTGTAATTTAACCTTTATTTTTTTCTATTTAGAGAGAGGATGTGGTTTGAGTTTCTTTATTTTTTTCTATTTAGAGAGAGGATGTGGTTTGAGTTTCTTGGGAAGAGAATAAGAAACTTGAGAACTTGTATAAAAGTTGGCTCCGTGAGGGGCTTCATGTTTTTTTTTTCTGAAGGAATAAGGTTTTTTTTTAATTATTATTATTATTTTTTTTAAGAATAAGTCATTTGTGAAACCTATTAAAAGAAGTAGTTAATCGAGGATGTTTTCACAAAATTTATAATTGAAAAAATTGAAAATTATTTTGAAATAAAGTTTAAAGCAACAACCTTTAATGTCACATCATAAGTTTTAAATTGTAATGATGAGCAGTTCAAACCGTAAATATCACTTTATGATAATGCTTCGAACATATTCTTTACTTTTTCTTTTTCGTTATTATTTTGGCGCAGTAAAGTATTGAAGGATAGTTGCTTAAGATTTATGTAAGAGATTTTTGTTTTAAAAAATAAATAAATAATGTGACTTTCATGATTCTCAAGGCCATTGTGCTTTTTTCTTTTTAAATTATTGTATAAAAAATAATTAGAATATAGGTAATCAACTATACCTTAATTAGTTGAAAGAGAGAATTTGAAGCAGGAAATCTGGTGCAAATAATCAATGAAATTGAAACTCGCATAAATTAATAATACTTTAATTAATTGAATTATGCTTAAATTATATTTTCCATTAACTAGGTTCAAATTGAGATTAGTTATAAATTCAAAAGGTTCATATCTTATTTTGAAAAAAAAAATCATATCTAAGTTGACATTTTCATACATTTAGATCAATAATCAATCATGTTATTTTAAATTGGTTACTATTATTAAGTTAATAAATGATTAATGATTTTTTTCCCAAAAGAATCGAGAAGATGTTACGTTTGAAGTTACTTTTGTAATAATACATATTTGAAAGTTGGTTGTCTAATAGGTCCACGATATTTTAATTTTGTATCCAAAGTTATTGAACTTTAAATTTTGTACCAAATAAAACCAACTTATTAAACACAGTAATTACTCGATATAAAATTGAAGTTTCAAGGATTTGTTACACTTTCTAAAATTTAGGAATCTATTAAACACAACAGTTAAAATGTTCAAACCTATTAGATTTATTGGATACAATTCTCAAAATTTAAATACAAAACTTATAATTTAATCAATAAACAAGGATCACTTATTCTTTTAAGTCAAAGAAGTTATTAAATAGATCTAACAAGTGGGTATATAATATCAAATGTTAACATAAAATTTGAAAAATAATATTGAAATATCAATGTTGATAAAAATATTGAAAAAACAAGCATAAAAGAATGCAAAAATTATTTCAAACTCATAAATAAATAAAAAATTCAACACCTACCTAAATAATTTAGGAAACTTAGCAATGTGTAGTTAAAATAATTGTCATATTTGAAAATATAGCAATGACTTTTGAGTTTTACAAATATGACAAAATATTTGAAATTTGATTTTTAAGTTTTAGTTATTCGGGTTTTGCTTTTCCAGATTATCAGATATATCAATGGTATATTAAATTAGGTATATATATTAAGTATATCATTGATATATCAGTATTCATATCAAGTATATTATTGGTATATCAACTCTCAATCAAATATCTATGTCAGGTATATTATTGGTATATCAAGTATATCACTATCTAGACTCCGTGTTCATTAGAGGTACATCGAACTTCTACTTTATTCTCCTATGGGTTGGGCTTTCAGATTTTGCTCTTTTGCAAAATATGGTTACTACTTTTACAAATTTCTATTAATTTTTTTTGCTACCTTTGCAAGCAGTCTTAATAATTCACAGATCCATAGCAATGAGAGAAATTATGTTGAAATATAAACAGGTCTGGAAATTGAAAACTTGAGAATTTTCTACACAAAATTGAACAACCTCAATGGTTTTTTTTATGCAAACTAAGTTCCTTAAAGTCAACCTCTTTAAATTTCCCCAATTGCTGAAGTTTCACTATCAAACCACATTATGATCACTTACTTGTACACCAAGATTAATACTCCAACTTTCTCTTTACAAAAACCTTCATTACATCCAAATAGAATCACTTTTTTAGTTACCAAATGGCTTCCCATTTCCTATATTCCATTTTCCAATCATTTATTATCACAGAGGAAAAAGAAAGAACCAAAAGAAGAAAAAAAGAAAGGAAAAGTTGAGTGTTTCTTAAGGTTGTAGGAAAACAGCTAGCTTTCTAAGTCCACTGAGGAACATGGCAATGGCAATGGCAATGGCAGCAGCTCCACACAGAGAGTGACTGTAGCTGATGGGACAAACAGACAACCTTAAATGTATGTAATAAAGAAGTGTTAATGTTGAATTTTTACCAAAACCAAACACCATTTGCTGTCAATTATGGGTGTCCTTTTGTCATTTTTTTTCCCTTGTAGAGTGGTTAGATCTCAATTTGACCTACTAACCAAACAGCTTTAAATTTGAAGGAACAATAATGAAGAACATCTTTGAATGGGTTTTGTAAAAGGAAGGGGAAAAAAAAGAACACCTTCCAGTAGTCTGATATATCTTTTTAAAAAATGAATTTTAAAGCAACCTGATTATATAACCAAATACTTTAAATTTAAAAAAAAAAACACTTGTAGTTATCTAATTTCACTTATAAACAAGTAATTCGTCCGACTTTTTAAAAACCCATCTCAAACAAACTTAGAAATCTTTATCTTGGAACTACTTTCAAGTATTTTTAGAATTTTCAAAATCACTTTCAAAATTTCGAAAGTAGTTTTAACGGGTAAAAAGCACTTTTCGCCTTCTTAAAAGTCATTCCAAACTCGCCCTTACTCGAGGTGAGACAAGTTGAAGATTACAGTTATGGAAGGAAGCTGTTGGAAGATGGAATGCAGACATAGGGGGGCCTCAGTGCTTTGGTTAGGACAGGGCCCTCTGCTTCAGTGGAGGGTTGTGGCCATGTCCCATCATCTCTCAAGAAAAAAGAAAAATAGAGAGAGAAAGAGAAAGAATAAATACCATTTTGTTATATAAATTTTGATCTCAAAACTCCTCTTAAACAAGCTCTGGTTCTGTTTTGTTGGCAAAGTGACATCCTTAAACAAGCTCCTCTGTTTCTGTCAAAGGCAAAAGCAAGAGCTTTCTTTGTTTCTTTGTTGAATTTTGAGGAAGAGAATTGGGTTTAATCTTCAGTAATAGTTTTTTTGATATGGGTTTGCCTCAAACTCCAGCCCCTCCTCATCTTTATCCTCAAGCACTGCAGCTGAAGCTTTATCAGGCCTTCATATTCTCCATTCCAATCCTCTTCTCCATTATTCTTTTTCTTCTTTTCTACTTGTTCTACCTCAAGAGAAGGGCTTCCTCTCTCTCTTTTTCTTCTTCTTCTTCCCCACCAATTCTTCCAACTTCTTCCAATGCGCTCACTCTCTATGTTACCACTGTAAGTAAAGCACCCCTGTTTCTCTCTCTCTCTCTCTCTCATGAAAATTTGCTTCATTTTGCATATTTTGGAGTTTCTGTGAGGGTCGGAGATGTTAAGAATCCCACATTTAAAAGATCAATAGACTTAGTGAGGTTTATAAATACATGAACTATTTCTCTTATTGATAATCAATATTAAGACAGGAATCCATAAATAAACTCAAACCAACATCTAGTCTAAAAGGAAAAAAAAAAAAAATTGATGAGCCCAGAAGTCTCGCGTTAATATTGAGAGGAGTATCTTAGAAAAAATCAAAGCTTTAATATTTCATCTTTCATTTTTGGGGGTTGCTGTGTTCTGTTTTGCAGTTGAGTTTGCTGATTTTGTCCCATTTTTGTTTCTTCATAGTCTCATTGATCTTTAATTGTGCATTTGATTTGTATAGGCTTGTCAAGTGGACTCGAAGGCAGATAATCCAATTGAAAAACTTCCCAAGATCCTATTCAATGAAGAGCTGAGGGCCAGAGATTCTCTGTAAGTATTATCACCCATTTCTAAAACTTGGTTGCCTTTTTTTCCCTTGAAGTTTTTGAAGAAAAAAGAGGTTCATGAACAGTGGTTCCTCTCTAAATGGGTTTGGGATATTGAATTCTTCAAAAGCTTTGCTTGGCATTGATCCTCGTGCCACCCACGTGCACAAATAGTATGACTTTAATCAATGGGTGTGCCGATCATATTAGCATAATCTTAATAGATTAGTTGTCTCGTCTTAACCGTTTTTTTTTYCAACAATATATGCCAAAGATTGGAACTCCTAACCTTTTAATTGGATATATAAACTTTAACCCGAAAAAAATTAAATGTAACAGTTGAGAGATAGAGATGGAAGGTTGGTTTAGTGACATAAATAGGAAGCACAAATAACAAATAATATAAAGCTAAAAGTGAAGCTGATCTTTTTCCTTTTTTTTTTTTWAAAAAAAGAGATTTTATTCAATTTCTTCGATATATATTTTTTTCGTTTCAGTGATTGGAATCTCTTATAACATCCGCTCTTTAATTTCTCAAAAAGTGGCTTTTAAAATTTTGGCACTAAAGTTGCTTTTGTTTTGTTTTATTGAAAGGTGATATTCGTAGAACCTTAGACCGACAATTTTGATGTTGAAGACTAAGGCCATGTCTGAATTTTTCTTTTCTTTCTTCCAATTTTATTTCTATGAAGTATTCTCGATTCCATTTTTACTTTAACAAGTAGTTTCAAGAAATTATCTTCCCGGAAAACCAACTTTAATTTTCTTTTTATAAAGAAAAATCTATTTCTTTTCACAAGTATTGATCTTTTCTACATGTAATAAAATTTAATGATTTAATCATTTCCCATATGAGTCTAGATTTCTTTGATCTTCAACCTCTCTTTTGTGTACCAAAGAAATTTGTAAGGACCAATATGGGTATCAATTATGAAATTGCCATTCTCAACATATTAGGTATCAATTATCAAACTATATATATATATATATATATAAAAAAAGAAAGGATAGACATCAATATCTTCCTTTCCGCTCCTAATATGGGTACAAGTTCGAATACTATATGCCCCTAATAGGCTAATAACCATTTGATACATATTCGAAATACATTTTGTAATTTCTCTTAAATACATTTTCCATCAGGATAAAACTGTCAATCATATTATTCGAGCTTCCAAAAATGTCCCCTCTACTTTCCTTGTTAGTTGCTAATTCAAATCCTACTCCAATTGTAATCTAATTTCTAAAAACAAATTATAAAACTCTGGAAACATTAAGAGAACCTAATTTGGGTATGGAAAAGGGTTTCAAATGAACCTTTATGGTCCAATAGGTGTCCTTGGAAGAGTTGGGGTTGGAGATGGAGTGCCGAGAAACAAAGAAAAAGCAATAACTTTCTGCGCCCCTCTTCTTCTTATCCAATTGAACAGGTGCTGCGTCTGCCTGGGAGAATTTGAGATAAAAGAGGAATTGTTGCAAGTCCCATCATGCAAACATGTGTTTCATATTGACTGCATGAACCACTGGCTCACCACCAACTCAACTTGTCCCCTCTGTAGATGCTCAGTTATCCCACCAATCAGATGTCCCGATCCGCCTGTGGCAGCACCGTCACCGACTCTGCCACTGCCATCGGAGCTTCCCCTGACTTCCAACCAGACTGCAGAGATGGTATCATATTCACTCCGCCATCCGCAGCTGCAACAACAGGAAGGATCAAGTCAGAGTATATGCTGAAGGCGTTGATCCAACCTGCGTTGGAAAAATAAGTTCATATTCATATACATATATGTATATATATTAACAAGCTTTTTGCAATCTCCCATTGCAATTAACAGCTAGCCAGGCATTGAGATCATCAGACAGTCAAGATATTCCTGTTAAAGCTCAGAATGTAAGAAGCTACTACTCGAAAATTGCCAACTAAAACATTTTCCTGGCTCACTTCATTGCATTAACCACCGAACATGGAATTCAAATATGCTAGAAAATAAAAGGTTCTCATGCAAGTAAGTTTCAAACACGAGTAAACCAAATTGAAGAAGATTTACATTCGAATGTGTTCAATCCTTGAATCTTATGCATCCAATGATGCTTCCAGTCTTCTGCCTAGTCGAATAAAATGATTGAAATACAGTAAGAGGCGTTTATTTACATTGGTCAGGAAAGAAAGAAGAAGACTCACACAAACTCATCCCATACCCAAAGAACAAATCCCACTGATAGTGCATTATTACACTGAACATCCAGTCGCCCTCCTTTGGCGCCTACTAAGATTTTCATGTTATTAAAATCCAGTTGACGAATTGGCTATAAAAAATAAGCAGTCACATAAACAGCCCTTCATTTGCCCCTCTTTCAATTTAATACTTTTATTATTGACCCAAAACCAAAACAAGCTCTAACCAAACAAACAACCAAGGAAAAGATACGAAGTAGAGTTCAAATAACAAAATTTAAGTTCCTATCTCAAATTGCAAAGGAGTCAGAGATGATTAAGCCTCTTCAACTTCTGAAGGCAGCTGCTTGCTTCTTGAGCTCATCTTTTTCACTTGCTCCCTAGAGCATATAAAAATTCTTCTCACCATGTTACAAAATTCTCTGCAAAAGATGGAAAAATAAAGTAATAAGAGAAAGCAAGGTCTACGAGAATCATACAGTTTAAGTAGCTGTAACTAATGGTACTCACTCCCATGGGTCATCTCCAACAAGCATTATATCCCCTTCATCATCAGTATATACAATCTCCCACTTATCTCGAGCACACAGCTGTCCCCTAACATCAAACATCTTCTCAAGTTCATCTATTAGTTGGTCATAGCCTTCTAAGATGGTTAAGTCCACTGCCCTACCCACGGCCATTCCATGCATGTGAACCTTTTGGCATAATTGGACACCAAACAAGAGTAAAAACGAATTGCCTACTTAGTTCAGGACTATAAATTCTTAAAAACTAAATTGAGGAAATGAGTTTAATTTCTGCACCTTGGTGCGGCTTCTAGTGTTAGTTGAGCTACTCTGATTGCTTTGAGACTCCTTCAGAGATGCTTGTAATGGTTCTGATGTTCTTTCTATGGAGACCTCCAAAATGTCAGATTTTTTATCAGAATGAGCCACTGACAACGTACTGATGCGTCCTTCTGTCTCACTAGACACACTGCTTAGTTGAGAAGATGCCTTCTCCGCAGGAAGTCTAGCCAAATGATTGAGATCAATACCAAACAATCTACAACTGGCCACTGTCTCACCTTTCCTCCCATTTTCAGTGGGATCAAGTATTTGATCATCGCTTAACTTCACCAAAGAGTTTGAAGGTGGTGTAGGTCCTGATAGAAAAGACCAACCGCAACCAGAGACAGTTTTATAATCTAGCGCCATGTCATTTACTGGGTGTTTATGACTATTGGATTGGGTAGAAGATAGCCAGGCCCCATCGGTCTGTGTTCTTGATACACATGTGCTGATGCTGATAGTATCCGTCTCTCTATGTTGACACAATTCATTATTTTCACCTTTTCTGCTTTCAGCTGCATTACTGCACTGTTTACCATCATGAGGCTGTGCCAATCCAGAATCCCAAAGTGCTGGTTTAGTAAAATCAGCACCATCTGCAGTTCAATTGGAAACCAAAAATAGGATAAAACTGTGATCCATTGACTTGCACATATGTACATAAGAATAAAAGAACAGATAAAATACAAAAGAGAGCATTAAGAAAACCGTCACACACCAAGAGCAGTTTCAGTTGGTTGTCGAGGCCTTTTGTTTTTCGCAACTGGTTGAGTTAGATTTGTGGCTGCTGAAGACGTGAGTGGTTCTATATCCCAAGGCGACACCCTGTCAGGTCTTGGAATAGTTGTTTGTTCGTCCCATTGAACCTGAAAACTATTAAATTAAGTAAATCATTCAAAAAGTATTGAAACAATAGTACTCCCGGTGGGGAACTGAGTTCAAGGGGAGCTCACTCTTAGTGATCTCCAGCTTGAATTATGCCAATGAGGTGAAATATCTTCAGCACCAATTATAGTTCCCGAAAACCTAATTAGTAAAAGGAAAATATATCAGAGATAAAGCTCAAAAATGAAGAACATTCACAGTAATTTTATTATTTATTTCACTACCTTCTCTCCGGAGAATCCTCTCCCTCAAAACTCATGTTGAATCTCATGCCAACAGAAAATTTATTATTGACTGCTTCCAAGTATTTATTCAGACTTATGATGAACTGACAAGTCCTGATGTACGGAGAAAAAAACTTCAGTCCACTCCAATGAGAATATTAATGACTTCAATAATTAAAAAACATGAGTACCTTGGTTTATAATAGACTACAAAGCGGGTTTGAGTTGTAACAGCATGAGATGCAGTTGCGAGCACTCCTAGGTGCATGCTTTGACTCGATATCACAGATGATGGCATGCTAGTTAGCTGCCGAGCACGACGCCTCACCCCAACTCGAAGCTCTCCGTTGTCTCCCCTATTTGAACCAACTCTCACATGAATTAAAGCTTGTTCAACCACAGAAATTGAATATAGATTGTAGTTCATATGATGATACATTATGTATTGAAGAAAAGACCGTTA
Organism: Momordica charantia; assembly: GCF_001995035.1. Next base: position 2,207,928 of record NW_019104490.1, read on the forward strand.
TAATAAAAACCCTTTCTAAACAACTAGTTAACTAATTTTGTAATTCCAAGCATATCAAGTCAAGTTTGTAACTAAGTTAAGTTGGCACTTTATGTTTTCATAAAACTCCTCCAACATTTTAGCGTTTAAATCTCTATTTCAAAATAAACTGAGTTCCATGTTTGAGGACAGCTTGCTGGGGACTCTTAGAATAATTGTCAGAATATCAGTTACCGTGCTGTATTCTCAGAATCACAACAGATACTGCTGGCTGCCGTTCTTCATAGAGTGAAAGCGGGATCTGGCTCAAGCAAAAATATCACTGCTAAATGAGTGATACTCGCAATATCTCCATTATAGCAGAAGCGTTTGCTCATTTATAGAGGTCTATGCGATGTTCATTCAAACAAACAATAGTTCGCTCGAGCAAGGTAAAAAGAATAACTGTATGGCTCAGGCCCACGTACAATATCTTTTTCTATCACCAAAATGTCCATTAAAACAACTGCTTCCATTCTTATTTCTGTAGAGATCATTCTGAAAGGTTCTAAAATATTGAAAGCCAAGAAAAAGAAAAGAGTTTTAGACAAGGAAGATTCTACATTTGAGTTGCACCTAGTACTTTTCATGAAGATTTGGAAAGCAAGACTCCTCTTCTCTTTCTCAGATCATAATTTCTGGTCACAAATATGATAGCAATTATTAGGTGTTCTTCGTAAAACATTGGAGGTGAGCTCTTGGATCATATTTGAAGTTTTTGAAGCAATATTAGGAGGATAAAATTGCAATCATTAGCATACATGATTAAGCTTTAAGGTAATTCGTAATACACATGTAGGTTGGAAACTTGAGAACACTTGAGGCATTTTTGGTATGTTGGGGAGTCTATAAATCCAAATCCTGTAACTTCATATAGCAGATTTATGCTAGACGAAGTCCTATAGTGTAGTAGGGCTTAGGGTTTCCACGTAAATTGCTTGGTATACCCTACCTCTTTTTGTCTCTTTCTGTTCATGTGCCTTAAAGTTACAGCATTAAATTAAGAAGAGAGGATTTAAATAAACCTGTAGTCCAGGTTTATAGTTATGACAGCTTGATTCTCTCACATATAAATGCAACAGGCAGGGTGGATGATGAAGGCATGAAAGATAAAACTGGTACCTCAAGAATACAAAGGAATCCCCAGCAGATAATCTCTTAGAAGTGACAAATGTACTCCAACCAGTTGTTAGCAGGTGCCTTCGTGGCTGACCTGATCATTTAATAAAGAACATTTTATCAGCAAAGTAGACTGGATAATTGAACTTTCACGATGCTTATGAAAGGGTTTCACAGAACCACTTAACTCACTACATAAAGTAACATACAAACAAGCAAATTACATAGACCAACAATTAAAGGAAGAGCTCTTGTATAAGATCTTTGAACGAAAAAATAATGCATTGCCTCTGAAAATATGCTTGAATCGCCATTCAAAACCATGAAGATCCTTGGCTATCAGATCCTGAGTCGGGGTAGCCTGAGTCATGTCCTGAAAATTCAGAAGGGAAATTAATGCCAGAAACTTGTAGAGAAAGATAGAGGGAGAGAGAGGGTGAGAGATTAACAAGTCTAAGAAATGAGGAGGGGGGGAGAGAGAGAGAGCAAAAAAAATTTCTTGTAGGAGGAACAAAGAACAAAACTCACCAACGGAGGTAGGCACTCAGTGGCATGTTTTCGGAGAACGGAAAACCCACCATGAGTGCTGGTATCAGAAGCAGTTAAAACCTTACAGAATGAATGAACAACTGGTCTAGCTGGTTCAGGAGGACATGGATCTAGACTATTAGGCTCACTTTGCTGCAGATATACACCACAAATAAAGCTGATTGTTATTCAGAAAAACAATTTGAAGTTTAGCAAACCAAATTTCCAACAATAGTCAAATCAGGAATAAGTTCTCTGGTTCTTACATTTGATTCAGGCATTAACGTTATTTGTGCATAAACCTCATCCGTTTCACGGTCTGCCTACAAGCATGGGGGAAAATTATAACTAAGAATACAATACTTATATTTACTATATAAGAGAGACTGAATTTGTATTTAAATGCCTGTTCTCTTGCTGATAAACGTAGTTGAGTGTTAAAAAATGTAAAACCTGCCTGAATGAGGGAATGAACTATTACCAATACTTAGAATCTTAAAAAGGTACAACAAAGCTTAGCAGTTCATGCACTAAATTTGAAGTTTTGATCTTCTGGGAAAGGGACAGAAAATAATAACAAACTAAGAAGGATGCAAGGTGCTATTCTGCATAGATTCCCCATTCTCAGTACCAAACTTAGAATGAAATAAGCAGAAATAACAGAGCAACATAAGATAAGAAAAGTAGTACCAGCGACTCAATATGAATTACGCGACAGAGAATCTTTGAGGAAAGATTGAATACAGGAATTCTCTTATTTAGCTCCAGATTTGTTGACGCCTCTAACTACAATCCAGAAGAAATGTTATAGTACCAATTCAAAACCACGCATATTACATAATGATTCAGAAATTGAAGTAGAGCAGACAGACTACAATATTCAACGCCTACAAAGCAACAAATTCGGTAACTTCCATTTTCCTCATGAATCACAGATCACTTTTCGTAAACAAATTCCACAGAAACAAACAAAAAATTAGAACCGATCTGAAACGGGAAAACATTAGACAGACTTGTTCCATATGCCCTTGAGGGAAATAGAAGACTCTCTCATCTACGCGAGGTACATCAACCAGTGGACCAGCACAAGCCCTCCATAGCTCCATATACAGATCATCTCTTCCACAACCTATCAACAGACGGTAGAAACCACTAATCTCAAATACAGAGCAAAATACCAACTTATTTTCCCAAGAAAACGAGAAAAGAAATAATAATCTACAAGGCTACTTACCTTGTGCTGAAACACAAGACTGCGCGAACGAATCTCCTCCATGATAGCTCATCCTCCAGCTCCCAAGTGAAACAACAACCAAAAATCAATGCAACTCAAACAAATCCCCCGACGCCCCTGAAGAAAACACGATCAGAACCAATTATGAGCAACAACACCAAACAGCCGGTCCAATTCCTTCCTTCTCAAGAGAGAGACAGAGACGTCCGACGCCTCTCATTCCAACAATACTCGGTCAAAGACTCAAAACAAAAGGCTCGCTCTAACAGCAGCCATAGCGAAATTAAGCTATCAACAACAAACCTGAAACTCTTCCGCTTCT
>NW_019104490.1:2211378-2229183 GCF_001995035.1 Momordica charantia
GGAAAATGGCTGCGTGACGGCGTTATGTAACGGCGGAGGAGTATGGCATCGGCATGCGTGTTGTTTGAGTAACGGAAGACACGAGGTGTTAGCGGCGTTACCGTTAGCTACCGTCCCTTTCGTTGTCTGCTTCGCAGCAGGCAACATGGTTGGCTGGAGTTAACCAGGCAGAATATTTTAAGGATTTTATTTCTTTTTTTTTCCCTTTCTTTCTTTCTTTCTTTTTTCTTATTTCTTTCTTTTTCTTTTTCTCTTCTTTTGTTCGGTACAGATATTCCATTTTGGGGGAATGACCATATATAATTACACCGCTGACCTGGATAATACTCTTTTCCTTTTTTGAAAATTTTGGTGTGTCCATTTATAATAATTCTAAATTATTTTAATAATCTGATTTTCTTTTTGTACATTATTTTTCCTAAAATTAGAGTATTTTTTACAAGATTTAGAGAAATACAGGTCTTAAATATTAAGTACTGAAATATAGGTTGTGGTATTTTTTTATAATGAAATCCTGTTTCGAGATATCTTCTTGCTCTCGTGGTTTTAAATTGATCCCTCTCTTTTATGTCCGTTTTACCCTTTTTTTTTTCGGTTAGAGTCATAGAAGGAAAAAAAGTAAGAAAATAATAGAACTACAAGCTTGTTTGGTAACGTTTTTTTCTTTAATAAATAAAAATAAAATTGCATAATAAAAAAAATAATTACTCACTATATTTATGTTTTTCTTTATTAAAAGGAAGAAGACTATAAATGAGAAAAAAGAAAGATTACCAATCAGATCCTACATTATTCTTCACTTTCAATTTTAAGATATATATATTAGTTTATGTTAGGAGGATCTAATGTAATATTAAAAATGTATAATTAATTTATTTATTGTTATTATTACATCACTGGAATAGTTTTTTTTTTTCTTTCTTGTTTTTCCCTTTTTTTAAATACATAACATTCAATAACTATTGTATTTTTCAATGGTTGAGTTTTGTTCATTAAATTTATAATTACAAAAACATAACATAATATCTACTGGTATTTAAAAAAAAACATAACATCCACTGTCTTGTTTAAATATATAACTGTTAGACAAACGACTATTTTTCTAATAATAAAAATTAGAGGAAAAAAAATAAATTGATGCAATATATTAGTAATTTCATGTGACTATAATTTGGCAGGTAAATAAAAAAAAGCTCTATGTGTCTAAATATTTAAATTTGTTATAGGATAAATAAAACTTTGATCTACGACCAAATTATAGAAGTGACATAAGCCAATTTAGGTAAAAAAAAAAAGGCATATGAGTTAAGAAATTGTCCAAAAAGTTGCGTGCAATGTAAGTATGAATCTTTCAAGTCAAGTGCCATATGAATCAAGATCCGAGATGCAAATCAATAGATCGTGCCTTAAAGAGATAATTTTATGAACAAGACCACTACCATTAACCGTTGGGTGGACCAACAACCCTTCAGCCGACCAAGTCCAAAGGCTAGTGACAAAACCCACTTGATCGGTCATGACTCGAACAACCCACAACAAGCGCCTCAGCCCTAGGATAATCAATTGATGGCCTAATTCATGTTATGCCTCTTACAAACTCGTTCTGATTTAAACGTTGGAGTAGATGTGTAACTCTACCCTTTTATGTGGGTCTCATTATTTATTCTTTTGAACATTGGTGCGAATTAAGAACATTGGTACGAATTTAGTAATTTAGTTAGATCAAATTTACGCATCAAACGAATCATATATGTGTGATTTTTAAAAGTTTGGGTTTAATTTCATTTTGGTCTCTATGATTTTTAAAGTTTGAGTGTTGTCCCATTTTAAAAACTTCAATTTTATTTCTATGGTTTCGTCAAACTTTACCATTCATCTCTGGCATTACCATATATCAATACTTTCTTATGGATTATTTTATTTGACTAATTGTTCTATTTGATTATGTTACGACTTTGATTTAAGTAAAATTTAGAATGAAATACGTAGATTTTCAAGTAGTTGGAGACCATTCTTATGGATGATTCGCGAGGCTTGACCAAATTATAGGGACAAAATTAAAACAAAACTTAAATTACAAAGATTAAATTGAAACTTTTAAAATTATAGAGACCAAATTGAAACTATACTTTATAGACCAAATGCGTGTAATTTAAAATAATATTAATTTTATGCTAAATATATCAAATAATACCCAACAAAATTTTCTCATTCTAGCTAGCTAGTTGTCAATCTTTTAAAATTATCTATTAATTTCTTTGGTAAAAATACTTATTAAAATTTATGGATAGAAAGTTGATAGATGTAATTAAATTATTATTTTGTTAATATATTTAGCACATAGTCATGTCACCTAGATAAACCGCTTTGATGAAATGAATTTTGTGAATATATAGGAGCTTATATACCAATTAACGTCATCTTAATGGTATGTCTATTAGTTTAAATATGTTAATAAAATAGTAATTTAATTATGTACCAATTTTGTTATCAATAAGCTTTAACAATTATTTTTTATAAATATCTAATTAAATTTTTTTAATATTATAAGAACAGAGTTTTAGAATTTTTACAAGATTAAAGATGAAATTAAAAGATTAAAAGACTACTTATAAAAAAAAAAGATTAAAAAGACTACTTAGTATATTTAGAATTTTAGATTTAATTTTAAGTTGGAAAGGTTAAAAGTTGAATGGCTGATGACGTAAGCTGAAGGGGGAATTTTTAATGTCGTTTCGTTTCCATTATACCCACAAATACGAGCGGCTGTTGGACGGTCGTGGTCGTTACACGTCAGCAATCTGTTTGTAGTACACGTCAGCAAGCCCCTTTTGTTTCAGAAAAAGTGTGTATGTTTTTTTCCGCTGCTCGCTGGTGTATCTTTTGGCCAACACTAGGGGCCGTTTGTAAATTGTAACGTTCATTTTATTGTTTATCGTTTTTCGAATTCTTTTTCTTGTTCTCTTTTTTTTTTCATTAAAAAAAAAAATTGCACTTTGGTAAATGTTTTTTATTTTTCTTGTTCTCGAGTCAAAAACTTTTATATGTTCTAACTTGGTGTATATATATACAGATTCTCCCCCGCCCTCCTTTCTTCATTCTCATTCTACTCTCGATCATGTTTGTTTTTTAGTTCAACTACATATAGATATGATGAAGATTCAAACCTCTACTTTTTTTAATGAAGATATGTGTTCTTTTAATTAGTTGGACTATGTTCAAATTTGTTGATTATGACTATTTAATCACCTTATGTGCATACGAGGAATTTCAAATAAGAAATTACTCAAATTTAATGAACTTGTATTGTATTTATGTATAAATGTACAATCTGTAATATATAATCATCACATGCTTTCTCTTATATGTAAACTTTAATTCAAGGATTTGTGAGGTATTCTTGAATGTCGAGGAGATTGATGCCTTCATCTTCTTGTTGTTGAAGAACCTTTGAGGTCTTCTGCTTTAAGTTTGTTGATGAAGTTCTTAGGTTTGTAGTTTGATGAAGTTATTCGACTTACAGTTCAATAAAGTCTTTGCAACTTGATGGAATCTTTTACTTGCAGCTTGATAAAGTCTTTGCAGCTTACTTGGTGAGATGAAGTTCACAGTTTGATGAAGTTTTCAGCTCGTTGCTTGAAGAAGAGAAGATTCAATTTTTGAAGTCTCGTAGTCTTTGATTCTTCAGGTTCTTTAAATCTTCAACTTTTGTTGTCTTTGGATGCCCTTCGATCTGATGGTTCTGAATCCTTTGAATCTCCTTCCCAATCCTTCATCCTCAAGCTCCCAAATGAGAGGTGACCCTCTCTATTTATAAAATTTTTGTGGGTCTTATATGGACCCTGAGCTTAATGAGTTTGGACCTAATCTCCTTATGGGTTGATTCAATTAGCTGATTTCATCGAACGATCATAAGAGACACACGTGGCATAATTTGATTTATCGATTTAAAATTAATTTAATATGCATGTAATTTTAAATTGTGACAGTAGAATTTATTAATTGGCCAAAATTTCTCCCTCAATGCATAGATCTACATATTCACAAATTATCTAGCATTTCCATGTCTGTCACATCACACTAACTCATCGAAATCCCGTCAATGGTGTCAATAACCTTATTTTTGGTTTTGAGAAATCTAGGTTGGATTTTATAATGAAAAAAAAAAAGTGAAAGAAAAGGGAGAAGATGAAGAATATTAGAGTGAATTTGAAAAAAAGAGGGTAGGAAAAGTAGAGGAAGAGGGGATTAAAAATGAATATTTCCCACGTGGATGAACATTAGTTTTGAGTTTGATGGGTGATTGAAGCAATATAAAGCAATGGCGGCTTTTTAATTTGGAATGTGGAAGATAGCAAAGGACACACCAATCAACTCAAACTAACGTGTTTCCTCTCATATTTCCAAATAAAAGTTGGCCCAATATTCTACTTTCACTTTATATTGTCATACACATTTTCCTCTACCATATTCTCGCTATATTTTCTTTTTCCTTTTAACTCATCACTCTACCTTCGTTCGTTTTGAACCTTTTAGAAATGTAGGTATTTTGTAATTGTCTATGTTTATCGTTTTTGTTTTTAAGAAACGATTCTAGAACTAGGTAGAAATTTTGAAACTAATTAAATAGAATTTCTTGAGTTTCTAATTTTTTCTAAAATATAAATAAATGTATTATTTTATTATTATTGACTTGTAAAATGCATAATAGATACAAGATAAAAAAATTGAAGATTTAATTACAAATTTTAATTTTTAATATGAAACTTTTTTGTTTTTGTTTTTGTTTTTTTAATTTGAAATTTTAGATAGCGTAAAATAATAAAATTTACTATATTTACTATTTTTTTCAATAAAAACAAAGAAAGCACCATGGAAAATGAGAAACAAAAAACAAAGTTAGTTGCAAAATTGGAATTGTGAACTAGAAATAATTTATTTATTTATGTTTTGGAACAAATTGAAAATGTGAACTAGAAACAGTAAACTTGTTTTAGTTGTTTTTAAAATTTCTATACAGTTATGAGAATGTTCCAAAAAAATGAGAAACACAAAATAAAGTTAATTGCAAAATGATTACATTTCTTAAGAAAATTGGAAACAAGAACGTTACCAAAGGGGTCCGAAAATATTATCAAACATGCCCGAAATCGTTATCAAACGAGCTCCTAAGTATTTGAAATTTTCACAGTTGTGACTCATAAGCCTATATACATTTTATGTTGTGTCAAATAAATCCTTAAATAACTTTAGATGGTGCCTAGTAAGTCTTTGAACTTTCAATTTTGTATTTAAATCTCTAATTTATTAGACATTTATTTTTTAATTTCAATAATCTATTACACACAAAAAAAAATCAATTTTGTGTTTAATAGATTTATGAATTTTAATTTTTATTCTAGAGACTTAATAGATACATTTTAAATTAAGTTTTCACAAAATTAAAAATATTTACTTATTAAATACTTTTCGAAATTGAAATACTTTGTCACAGCTTTGAAAAGTTTCAAACGACCGGACTTGTAACTTAACATTTTTAATTATTATTATTATTACTACTGTTATTTTTTTTATAATTTCAATGGMATAACAAAATTTTAATAGAGATGTATTTCCGTTGTCTATTTTATTATTTAATTATAATTAAAGATTAAAATATGATCAATAAGTACTATAAGTTCGACAACTAACAAAGAATTTATCTATTTATGTTGTAGGTTTTGCGACCCCTAAATAAATGGGTTGGGTTTCTTCGGTTGAGTCTTCCTTTACTTTTAGATTTCGGTTAAAAAAAATAATACAATATTCTAATATTTTTGAAATATTTGCCAAATTTCAAAATTAAAAAAGAAAAAAGAAACGATGTTTTTTATAGCTACTTTCATAGTTTTGAATTTCTAGATTTGGTATTTTTAAACGCATTTTTAGAAAATAGGTTATGAAATGAAATTTGGTAACAAAAAAAAACTTAATTCTTTAAAAATTATTGTGTGAAAAGTTTAAGAACAAAATTAGGTATGACAGAGACCACAGAGGACTTGGTCAACTCATACTAGACTTAGGTTTTTCCAAAGTCAACTATGACAAATCCTTATTGAGCTGAAAATCATAATTCTCTAAAAAAGTATTCTTTGTCAAATTTTTTTTTTTTTTTTACCTTATTCCTCAAGTGCAATTTGACCATCTTTTGGTCGATTTGTGGTCACATCTCTTTCGATTTGTGTTGTGTTACAAATTTAGTTTATAAATTTTTTTATAGTTTATTTATTATTGAATTATCCAAACCTTTTAAAAAGATTGGATTGTATCCCTAATTTTTTGAAATGCAATTCCTTACCGGCCTTGTTGTCAAACATCGTTAGCTAAAACAATAACGAGATATGTTGTCAATATAATTTGATTGATTTGACATGATCAGGTAGCTAGACATATGGAAGAGAGAAGCAAATAAGTTAGAAAAAATAAAGTGGAATATATCCGTGTATCTTGTTTTTTTTTTAATCGAACACATTAATTATCTTTTATAAATTGTGTCATCTTACTTTAATTTATCCGGTTATTCACTCTCTTTTTATCATTATTTATCATCGTTCAACTGCTCCATAAAATCACATTTTACAAAGTTTTGAAAGGTAAATAAAACTTTTAAAACTTAAAAACTAAGTATATGCAATTATCAAATTTTGGGAACGAATTTGTAACTTAATCATAATTGACAAGAAAAGTAATGTGATTGTTAAAGTTTCTTTACCTTATTTCTCATCTGGGTATTACTTACTTGACAAAGAATCAATTGGATGATCTTTGGCCANCAAAAAAAAAGAAAAAAAAAAGATCTTATCAATGTCTTCATTTAAAGTATTAGAAGAGTTCAAAACTTTGACCAACCTAATTTGTTGGATTTAGACTCCTCTCTAACTCATTAAAGATTCTTATATTCATTGAGTTCAAACCATCTCAAATTGTTTTCTCCAATGAAATTGAATGTTTGAAAAGATTATTAGATAGATAAGTTAAAAGTAAAACACATGCAATATTTACTAAATTATATATTTTAGTAGAAAAATAATAATAAATGACCAAACAAAGATAACTAACCAACAGAGTTAATATTTAACAATTAAGAAAATGATAAACAAAACCATTCTCATCAATAAAATCTTAAATGTCAATGTAAGCATACTCCATCGGGTAAAAATATGTATCCTCCAACAAATTAAAGGTTGGAAATTTGAATTCTCACCTTCAAATATTATTAAATTATATATATAAAAAACTTAAATATTATTTAAGGAAACATTACGAGAGTTGAATAATATTCTCAACCGTAACTACTAACAAGAATGTTTATCAAATCCTTGTGTAAAAAGTTAACCAATTAATTAGATATGAATCAACCAATTACCAACCCTATATTGAGGAGTTGGTCAACTCCTAGTCTCTCTAGGTAAATAGGTGTCTAAATTGTACCATAACTTTTATTTATTGAAGAATTAACCATGTTTGGGAGGGAATATATAGTGTATTTTATAAGTCACACTAATCAGGTAATTAAGTATTTCTAGAAAAAATTAATAATAAAAATTAAGGTATCATTTGTAAATGTTAAAGATTTCACGTTGAAAAGGTCAAGAAACTTAACAAAGTTTTTAAACATATGGTCTACTCCTCATATTTTCAATTCATTTTGAGATAGAATCATATCAATATTAAAGATGGTATATTAGATAACAAGAAGTTAACGAGATTTATAAATATAATTATGAGATGTTCTTTTTGTATATGTATATAACCAAAATTAAAATTTCCCCTATTAAATAAACTAAATTAATTTTCAAAAATAGAAAACCAAAAATAAGGGATGCCAAACTAAGTCTAAGCTCTCTTATTTGTTCTATTAAAAATATTTTCAATTCTATGATTATTTAATTTGTTTCACCTCTCTAACATTTCGTGGCCTAGCTAAGATTTGATTAACACGCATTTGGTCCAAAACATTAAAATTTATGCTGATTTTTTCAATAAACCTTCAAAAATCAAACCTAAAATAAAATTATATCTGGTTGGGAATGTTGTATATACATTCATTTGTATCAAAGTTTGAGGAATTCCTTGGCAAAATAATAATAATAATAATAAATAAAAAGTTTGAGGAATTGATGGAGATTTGTTTGACAGGATATGTTGGTTTGGAGAATCTCCAAACTTTTTAAAACAAGTCAACTCTAGATTAGATTAGTAGGTTTTACAATTGAGGTTGCTTTTTAATTAATTAAGGTAATTTATTTTTCAACAAAATAAATATACAATATATATTAGGCTATATTTTAAAGTACTTTTGACGTGGTTAAAAATACTTTTATAATCGTAGGTCTTACTCAACTCAAAATTATTATGATCGGAGGAATACAAAATTCAAAATTGCACTAAAATTGATTTATAAGAAACAACTTATAAAATGTTTTTGCTTAACTTCTTGAATGAGAAGGACTTTTAAAAGTACTTTTTGAAGTCCAAAATCAAAACAATTTTTTATTACACAATTTTACCATACAAATAAAGTACATTTGCTATTAAAAACACTTCCAAATACATTACTGTCCCTTTTTGTATTCCTTCCAAATACGATAATTTTGACTTAATTGAAAGATAATGAGAACGAAAGAAAGGAAAAAGAAAAAAAACTTTGTGTTTAATAGAATTGTTTTGAAATTGAAACTAGCTAGGATGAAAAAAGATTCTCAATGGCTAAGTTTACTAATGTTTAAAATATATTTGAAATTTAATTTTGTGTGCAATATTTATATCTATAAAAAAAAAGTAAAGAGAAAAGTTAAAAAAAGAAAAAAACCATCGGACAAAAAAAAGTGTCACAGATTTAATTTCAGAATAAATAAAGGTAGAGAACAATTTATAATTTCTATATAATTACATAATATAGGATATGATAATATAATTTGAATTTCTCATTAAATATCTATTGATTTACCATAATTTGCCTTTAACAAAATAGGTGATGTTGTCAAATCATTGTTTTAGTTTGGAATTTGGATTAAGATTACAAATTTTAAAATTTACATTAATTTTCATGCCACGTTATCATTTTAAAATAATAAAAATCAGAATATATATATCAATTATGGTTAGTTCAATAAAGCGAGCGGATAATTTAAACCTCCGACCTTAAGTAAAAAAATAGTGAATTATGTAATTTTAGGAACAGTTGAAAACACATTTTTGACTTTGCCTCCTCTCGTTGTCATCTCGATCATAGTCTAATAGATTAAAAATCATGATAGCCACCTATCTAGAATTTAACATCTTACGAGTTTCGTTGACAAGTCAAGTCAAATATAGTAAGATCAAACAGTTGTCTTGTAAAATGAGTCGATGTGTACGTAAACTGTCCCGAACATTAAAAGAAAGACTATTGAAAATCAAAGTGGGTATGAAGATGAGTATATTTTCTCTCTCTTTCTTTTTGCTCTCCCATATGACATATTTTTATATGATGAAATGAATAATTGGTTTAGGTTCGTTAGAAAGATAAAGAGAGTGTACGATGATTCGGTATCTTATTATTTTGTAAGCAAATCCTCACGCGGAGACCAATTTGGTTGGTTGGTTGGTATGCCTTCTCTCTTTGTTCTCTTTGTTCTTATTTGGATCATTAGTCTTCCCAAACTTTTTTTTAGGACCACAACCCATTTTTTCTCCAAATTTCTTTATTTTATTTTATTTTATTTTTTTTTTTACTTTTTTGTCTCAATAATATTCGCAACCAATATTGGTCCACCCATAGAAATTAAAGTATTCAATACGTTTTAGATAATTCAATTGTTTTTTATTGAAAATTTACTGAACCCAAATAATTCTCAAACCTGTCCATAAAATATTTGGGTGGGATTGGATTGGATTGGATTAGATTATTTAAATCATTCATCCAAAATACTATATAACAAAAAAGTAAATGCTAATATCTTAAATATTTCTTTTTTATATTTTCTAACCTAAAATCATGAGCGGTAGTCAATGTTTATTAATATGGTGAAAATTATACTAAAAAAGACTTGAAAGTTATTTTAAAAAGTTGGTAGAAGAATAAATAGGTCATAAATTGTTGAATGAAATAAAATTAAAATAAATATATTCATATATAATTTTATATATGTCAAATAAATCGTTTTAAAATTAATAATAAGTTTGGTCGGGTTGGTTTGATTCAGCCCAAATTTCTTTTAGGTGAACGCTTAAACCAACTCGACCCCTAAAGTTTTCATTCATTTGAAATCAACCCAATAAAAATAAGTTTATAATAGGTTGATCAGATTTTTTGAGTCATTGAATTTTTTGAACACCCTTAATAGAAACTATTTGTTAAGAATAAAAATTTTAATAAAATTATGATGTGACGATATTAGAATACAACGACAAATATCCTATTTACTAATTCGATGAAATAGACATGTTGATTTATAAAATTGAAATCTACTTATTTCGTGTAAAATGGACATGTAGTTAATTCTTGACTACAAATAACTTAATTGTAATACTTACTAATAACTACAACTTCTTAAAAAATCTGCTAATTAGAGGTAGCTCAACTCGTTAATACTTATGGATTTTAAGAGTCTCTTTTATAAAATGTATTCTAAAAATAAAAAATTGATAAACTACCAAATAAACATTTGACAAGTTAAAATTATTAATATTAATATAATTATATCCATATTTAGTGATATTTTGTTGATGTCCAATACTATGAAAATGTAGACAAAAATGTCGATGTCCCAAGTACATACATATATATTTTACAAAGAAAAATAAACCTATGGCAAAAGGTCACATACATACTATAACACAATAACCATAATTTTTTGGAGGGGTTGTAATCCATGTGAATGCAATGGTGGGTTATATAGCATAATAACATAATAGAAGTGATGGTCCAATAAGACAATCTAGGTTTTGAGTGGGATTTTGGTCCCCAATTCTAGAAGAAAATAATATTTGGGGAAATTAATGGTTGGGCCAAACAAAAAGCTTGAGTTAAAACTCAATTATATGTTTAATTTGTTTTGTTTTTTTCAAGAAACAAAATTACATATTTTTGCATAAAGTAGAGAGCATGTAGGCATGAAGAGATTGGTCAATGCATTCCAAAGAAAAACCCAAGGCCATATCCATGCATGTCAATCAGCTAGAAAGGATAGTTTTTGGAAGTCATGAAAAGAGAGAGCTAATTATTTGCTAAAATGATGTGCCCCACAATTTATTTTACTCCAGGTTTAAATATTCTTTTGGATCGGGTAAGTTTAAAATGATCGTTTTAGGTCATGTACTATTAAAAAGTTACTAGTTTGATTCCTATTTACGGTGTTTTTACACACATTTTTTACCTAATAGAGACCATTTAATAAAAATTTATTGCTACATTTCAAGGAATTTAGTGGGATGCTAAAATTTTGATTGAAATAACTGAGATAAAAATGAAAATGAATTGACAAAAATTATCATTTTTTTAAAGTACAAGGAGCAAAATGAACCTTTCGAAAGTAGATAGACGATAAAAATAAACAAAAGTTGAAAATATGGAGACTAAAATAGACGTTTTGAAAATATGGAACTAAAATGAATCAAATATGAACCAAAAGGTAGGTAAAAAAAACATATGAAATTCCTCTATGAATAATAGTATGAGTAAGTTTTAACTATGACCGAAATTAAAAAAATTTAAAACTACACTCGGTGATAATTGACATATACTTCCAATCAATCAAGAAGTTGCGAGTATATATATATATATTTATTATTATTATTATTATTTTACTGGATAAGTTAGGTGAGATAGAAAAAGAAAAAGAAGAAGGAAAAAAATAAAAAAAGATTATCCAGGTGGCACCTGTGCAATGTCATGTGATTGGGAATAAAAATATTCAATTTTATTTGCGATTAAGAATTTAAATCAAGAGTTATCAATAATGGATGGTCATTTAAAAAAGATAAAAATAAGAATTTTGCACATGCCTCAACAGGAATAAATGTTATTTAAATTATCCTTTCTATAAAGAAACAGAGTCTAGCGAGTAAGAACTTAGAGATGCAGATAGATTGTTCTTGTTGTTAGCACTACAATTATCAATACTTTAGGGATGAATTGAAGTTAAAACTTTAAAATGTTAGGAATCAAATTAAAAAAAAATTGATCATGAAAGACTAAACTATATATTTAGCTTAACAATTATATGAACTCTAATGGACGTAACGGTAAAATTAATAATTTTGTGAAGCAATAATTAGAATGTATAAATTGAAAATTAAGAAGAAATTATTTCTTAATGTTTACCATGCTAGATTCATAGGGTTGTTTTAAAAAGTTTTTCTATAATAAGTTTAGTCAAAACTTTTAAAGTTGTGTCTAATAAGTCTCTAYCATATTTAAATTCTTCTTAAATTCAAAGACCTATTAGATACAAAATTGAAAGACCTTATACAATTACTAGACATRAAAATAAATTTTGTTCATAATAGATTAATGAATTTTATAAAATGTCGTGTATGATAAAAACTTATTAACAAAATCTAAAGTTTCAAGATTTAATAGATTTTAAAATTCATGAATTTATTAAATAAAATATTGTAAGTTGAGGACCTATTAAATAGCTTTTAGAGTTAAAAGAAGTCTTTTAGACACGACATGGTTTATGAACTATAAGTTAAGAAGTCTTTTAGACACGACCTAATTTATGAACTACAACTTATAATTTTGCCTAATTTATATTGTTATTTATTTTATATATATATATATATATATATATATTTACACACATACATACATATTATAATGTTTGTTTCTATGGTCATTATAGTTGTAATTATTAATATTAGATTAGGTAAATAATTTCAAATGGGTCAACTTACCTGATATTCCACGAATGTCTATCCTTTTTTTTCTCAAATATCATTCTATTACATTTATTACTATATCTTAAAATGTATTATTTCCTAGTAAGAATGGATGGTGATTTAAGGTAGATATTTAACTCAATAATTAAATGATAATATTTTAATAAATAATTAAACAAGTATAGTAAATTCAATCTTCCACCTCTACATATTTTCTTAATAAATTAGTTTTCCGATGGTTGGAAATTCAAATGATATAACATGATTATACTCGTCCAAAAAGTTATATTTTTTATTGGTACAAAATGTAAAGTGTCTTTTTTTTTTTAATTTGAGCTTGATTTATGGAATAATAACACAAGATTTGTTGCATGTAACTTTTTTGAATTGATTTTATTTATTTATTAAAAATATATCTACATGGACGAAATGTAATTTACTACTGGACTTCATTCAGAACGAGTCTTAGGCATTTACGTAATTAGAGAGCTAAAATGTGTATAGTTGTATCGTTATTCCATTAAATTATTAATTAAAGTTGGCCCTCTCCCTTAATAATTTACAAAAAGTTCAAATGTCTAAATCCAATACAATGTAGTGAAGCCCAATAATTTTGAGGTCCAATAAGAGAAAAGATTCTAGAAAGAAAGTAGGACAATTAAAAAAAAGTAACCAATATATTTTATGTAAAAAAAAATCATGTATAATATCACAAAAAATAAAAATAAAAAATAAATACAAGCAAAAATAACATTTTGGTCATAGATAAATGTCTTAACTACTTGAACTATGCTCGGTTTGACTGTTGAACTTGTAATTCGATTGAATTATGTACGGAAATTTATTACTTTGAAACTAACAAAATTATAATCCACAGCAACAATACGTTAACAATACTGAAGTTTGATTGAACACAAAAAGAACTTTTCTTTTCTTTACTTTTAATAAAAATAATGCAATGAAATAAAACATATGTTGGAATTGACAAAAAAAAAGAAAAAAAGTAAAATATAAATGAGATTTTAAAGATAGGAATTTAAGGGACAGTTTGGAACGCTTCTCTTTCTCATTTGTGTTCTTTATTTTATTTTTTATTTCTTACAATTTTCCTTTTTTGAAAAAGAAAAAGAAATAGGGCTAGTAATAATTTCTTATTTTTAATTTTCTAAAATCTTTAATTAAAAAATATAATTTTTTTTTAAATTCAAAATTAAAAAATTTTTCAATCTGTAAATATTTATTATGCATTTTGAGTTAAAAAATATGCTTTTACTTAAATTTTGTAAAAGAAATAAAAATAAAAATGGGTACAAGAAATAATTTTTTTTGTTCGTTTCTAAAATTTCTTAAACTAATTTTAGAAATAGAAAATGAAAAACATGAACAGTTACCAAAGATTACCAAACAGTCCTAACTTATTTGATTCAATTGTAAGTTAAGGAGGGAAATGTGAAAATCTAAATAAGATATAATTACAAGGGACGGTTCTGAAAATAAAATAATATAGAGGGATCCATGTGAAATTTTAGCTATTTTTTTACTAGCCCATGTAGAAAACGCAGCCCATAATAGTGTACCTCGGTCCAGCCCAAAGTTTTCGTTAAGCCACAGTCGACGCGTATTTGAAAAACGAGTCAGTCGTGACCAATAGCCAAATGCCACGTAAGCAAGTCATTGTCACAGACTTCACAGTCAGTCAATTGAAAACTCTTCTTCCCCATCCATATCAAAGACTTAGCTCCCAAGCAAAACAAAATTTCTTTTAAAAATCTTCATATATATAAATATATATAATAAATTTCCATTTTTATTATAAGTCCTAATTCTCGGCTGTGCCTTCTAGAATGCTATGAGTAGCTTTTTTTTTTTTTTTTAAAAATTATTTCGGCAGCGAGAGTTCTCATTAAATTAAGTTGGTTTGACATGACTGATCTAGTTCACATCGAAAGATATTAATTTTGTATATATCGACNATATGGTCTCTAAAATTTTAGACCATACTTTATTTATTTTTATTGAATAATTTTGTCACATATATTATTTGATTGGTTAAAATATCCCATTAGTCCTTCGTGCATGTTTTGATGATGGGATGAGTGGCAATTCAATTCTTATACTATTAGAAATGTATTGTGATTAAATTATTTGAATTAGGTTAAAATTTCATTAAAAATTAAAGTAGAAAAGTACATGAAGTATAGGAATGAGAACAAAGGCAACAGATTTTCTGTGATCCAGAATTTGTCCATATGTATAATTTGATTACAACAAAAATTTTAAATGTGAAGTCATATAGTATGGTCCCTCAGTTAATAAAGTATTAAATGCGATAAGAAATTGATACGGTGTTGAAGAAGTCAACATATACTTTTTAGACCATTTAATAGGTTAGACTACTACGGAAAAATATAAGGGAACCGTTTGGTCTTTCAATTTCCATACACTTTATGCACATAAATTTATTTTAATATAAATTGTAATCAATTTAAAATCCGACAAATGACTTACTGGGTATAATTTCAAAAACTTGTGCATCTATTTTCTATGTCGACTCAAGATAATCAAAGTGAAAGAAGCATAAGGGTATCTGAATCTACGATTGAAAGTCAATTGGTAAGATTTGGTCTTCTAAATCTAGATAGATCACAAATTGACCTGCCAATTTCTTTAAATATTTTAGAAGAAGAATTTTTATATGTTTTCGAGGGATAAGAAAAACACTATGATGACAGTTATCTGATTTGGAGATAATAACAACCCATCAAAAACCATTGTTAGTTGCCATGTTTGATTAATTTGATCTCAATTTAGAAATTAACTTGTGGTATTTATCAGGTTTCCCCACGGTTAATTTATAATTACTACCTTGTACCAAAATTTACTCAAACTTAAAAGCGTTTCTTTGGTCTGCTTTTTTTCTTTTATGTTTTTATCGAAATGAAATGGGCATCCCATCGGGCCGACCGAAGAAAAGGGAGAAACGAATTACAAATTGGAATTTGAAACAATCGAGATCATTCAAATTTCACACCGAACTTTTGTCACTGGTGGAATTTGTCTCTTGAAAATAGATGGTCTGACWCGGTTCCCTGGACCTTACCAACCAATACTTCCTACCGGGTTTTCCTATTTCGGGACCCACAATCATAGAGATTTGAGAAAGATTTGAAACCGAAGTCCGAAATAAAAACATTAAACWATTACCTGTGTCAAACGATTTCTATATTTGGGGGGAGAGAATAAAGATCCAGGTTGGGACCCATGCCCTCAAATTTAACTAAATATCATATATTGTGAAGTTTGGGAAAAGAAAATGTCTCGTATCCCGCATGGATTTTGCTCACCTCTACTCCTCCGTCCCACTTACACATTGGCGTCGGGGCGGGATGGGTTCCTTGTGGAGACTCGTCCTCATGGGGCCTTCCTTTTTTTTTTTTAATAATATACTTATTTTTCTTTACAAAATTTTATTTTTTTAAAAGGTAAACTTGAATGAGTATAACATAATATAATAAGTATTTATATGGGGCAGGGGATATCCTTCCCCATCCCCACCGGACCATATTAAAATCCACGGTTTGACCCTATACGCTATCAAATTGAGGATTTCTCGATCCGATCAGATCAGATACTCGTGGGGATCGAGGATTTTTGTCCCGATCGGGTCCCATGGATTTTTTAAAAACTTTTTAAAGTTTAAGGTGAAATTTGAAAGTTTAGGGTAAAAATTGATACAACATTACAAAATAGGGTCAAAATCAATATTTTTTGAATTATGTTATAAGGATTTGTGCCCCTCTGACATGAAATTCTAATCCACCACTGGATGGAAAGATTAAGAGCACTAGAGATACAAAGTGAATCATAGAAAAAATTAGGTTATGCAAAGAGAAGGTTTTTTTTTTTTTTTTTAATACACATGTGGGGATGAAGATTTCAATACATGACTTTTTAGTTGAAAAATGTGATTTAATTAGTTAAGCTATGCGCAGGTTAACTATATACAAGAGAAGTTAAACATTGTTTATTTAGGATGAAAATCTTTCATCAATTGTCAAAGCAAGCATAGTTTAGTGGTAATTGACATATATCTTCAATCAAGATGTTGTGAGTTCTATCTCTCACCCCACATGTTGTACTTAAACAAAATCTTTCATCAATTGAACAACTACAAGAAATATTATATGATTGAAGACATTTTACAAATTGACTAAATTGGAAAAAAATTAACCAAATATTTAGAGGTGTGTCTGAGCATACTTGATCGAGGGCATTTGAGTAGTGCATGCTCAGAAGTCTATGATGAAGAGTTCATGTTGTCAAGAGCCAATCATACAACATGGACTCTCAAATTTAGTTAGGACTCCTAAGCATATCCTCTATGATACGTGTTCAAGAGTAAAGTTTTGAGTTACACTTATCTTGTCTCGGTTGGAATTCATAGAGACCACGAAAATAAATTAGATGTTAGAACAAAAAAAAAGGTTAACAAATAGAACTCACAATTAATTCGAGCATAATTTAATCACTAAGACACTAATAACGACAGGGTAAAAAAGTTGGTAGTCCAATCCCATAAGTGCAATGCTAAATTCTTAGGAAAAACACTAAAATAGTTATTTATTTTAATATTTATATAAAGTGTAGGAATAAACAAAAATATCTGAAATTAAGAAGAAAATAAAAAAGCAAAGAGTGGATGTGTCACACTCCCCTACAAAAACGCGTTTTATTTGCCGTCATTCACATCATCAGTTGAACAAACAGAGACAGATAAATTAAAAAAATAAATAAATAATAAATAAATACCAAATCCTCCACCTTTGACAAATCTCCACGCCATCCCCCCATTTCCTGGAACCTTCCTTTTCCCCCCTCATCTTTCCCTTATTTATGACT
>NW_019104490.1:2233812-2252617 GCF_001995035.1 Momordica charantia
ACCTCGTTCAATGCCACCACCTCCTCCGCCCCTCCGACGTACCTATTCAGGATAAATTAAATTTACAGTAATATATTAACTTTTGAGTTTAGCCGTAATTTAATAGAATGTAAAAGAGTAGGTCATATTCCAACTCTTCAACATCATCTCTATTTTAATTAATATTTCAAATCACTTGTTAGACTTTGTTCATAAGCGAGGACGAAATGTCAAATTACTCTGAATTTTGAGGATGATGTATAATAGTTCCTGAATTATAAATTTGATCTCCATCTTATATTCTTTTGAACTGCAAGAAGTATAATTGAAACTAAACCTGGAAGTTCAATTAAATCTCTAACTTATTCAATTATGATACTACTTAAAATTTAAATACACCAAGTTTATAATTTAATAAAAAAGTAATTTTTCTTTATTTATTCGTAGAAGTTTAATGATGAGTCAACCATACCTTCCCTTTACGAACATTCTTGGGACGGCTGCCTCGTCCCCGACAAGTTCTTTGAGTTCCTTCAAAAACTCGCCGTGCAACGCCACGTCACGCTCGTCCACCGCCACGCAGTGCCCTTCGAGCACTGACTTCACCCTGTTACAGTCCTCGAACGTCCGCCTCACCCCTCTCAACGACGTCGTATACAGCACCACTGCCTCCGCCCCTCCCGGCGGGCACTTCTCCGGGAACTCGCTCAGCGGGTCGAACCGAACCGGCTTCTGCCCTTCCTTTTCTCGCTCCTCTCTGTCTCTAATCAGGAATATGTTCTCTTTCACCGACTTGAACCGGTCCGAATTGCTGGTTTTTGGCTCAGGTTTGACCGGTCCTGTTCTGAATGACTCGGCTTTTCTAAACCCGGAAAGCTTCGACTCTGCGGTGGGCTTGCCGGATGACAACTTGGCGTCGAGCTCTGCGACGGTGTGAAAGCTGGAACTCTTACGTGGCGGTTGTTTGCCAACGGCGGCGGTGGCGGCGGCCTTCGCCGGCGCTGGTTCTGCAACTGAGTGAGGAGCAAGGTCTCAATTTATAGATGAGAGTTATAAAAAGTGGATGAATATTTTTAAATAAAATTATAAAAATAAGAAGTTTCATTAAAAAAATATATATTTAATAAGCATTTCATTCTTATTTAGTTGACATTTTTCATATTTCTTGATGCTAAAATGAAATTTTCCATTTAACTCCTTTTATGTTAGATTTCAAATTCATGAAATGTTGAAAGATAAAAATATAGACTTAGTCTAAAAAATTTAATACATCATATTATGTCAATAAAAAACTTCTACTCATCGGAATATACAAATATTTTCGTTTGATATTTTATTTATAATAGAAATATTGATTAACTCTAGGATACATATCAATTCCATAAATAGAAAAAAAAAAACTGTGTGCCGTCATCAATTTTCGTCATTAAAAATTGATGACTTATTATTTAAAAAAATCTCTACTTTTTCGTCTTTATTTTTAATTATCAAATATTAAACGAGGGTGAACACAAAATTAATCCTCAAATAAGTATTTTTCGATAAGAGATTATATACAAATTTGATTAAAAAATAGTTCTAGTCAATTGAAGTAAGGATATAATTTTTTAACTAGGGATTATACGGATTTAGTATATATACACTCAAATTACTTAAACTATTATAATTTAATTTTTATAATTTAAAATTGGTAAGAATTTAGTATATACCTGGTTCGGGAGCAGCGGAGTTGGGAGGAGGATCGAGTTGTCGTCGGAGAGCGGGCTTGAGGTCTTCAAGGGCCTTACTGACCTCATCCCACGAGTGAGGAGCGTCGGATTCGAAACTGCTCAGCTTCTCCAGAATTGGAGCCGGAACGTGGCCGTGGGTGGCTTTCTCCTCCTTCTCCGGCGCCGGCGCCGGCGCCGGATCCTCCACGACCTTCACCCACGGCTCGTCGATCGAGTTGATGTCGAACACGGCGAAGCTCGTCGGCGCCGGCCGGTAGACGTCGACGGCGGCCTCAATTCGCTTCGAAGCGGAGCAGCCCATGGTAGATTTCGATTTAATTTTTTTCCGGTGGGAGATTTTTGAGTTTATAAAAAAGAATGAAGATGTCTGATTTTAATTTTCTGCGAAGGGGGATTTTAATTCAATTTTTGTGGCTGGAACAAAGAATGGGGCTTATCGGAATTCGAAATTTTGTGTGATTCTGTACGGCGCCTCAGGATGAGAAGTGGTGTGCGGGTGGACACGTGGATCAAGTGGTTTTTCGCCACGTTGAAACTTTGAGATTTTGGGAGAGATATATATATATATAAATTTTGGGATTTTTGGTGGGTGGCTGCCGAAGTTGGCCCATCTGCCAATTAGTGGCCTAAAAGAAAGTCATCGTGGAATTATAATAATTTCTGTTTGATATATTTTCGAAGGTTTAATTTTCCATTTAGTTTTTATCGTTTCGGCAATTATTATATTAGTTATATGTTTCTTTTAATTATTATTTATTTGATAATGAACTTATACTAACTATTTGGTTCGCTATGTTCAGTATAGTTTATGTCTATGTAAGAAATAAAAGAAAAATAATAAATTTTCAATTACTGTTTAATGATCATTTGTAAGGTTTAGTTGAGTCATAGAGATAAATCTGTAATTCAACCAATATTTCAACTGTGCTTTTTTAACTATGAATTATGTGATATGATACTCAATTGGATAAAATTTAATAGTAATGCAACACTCAAGTAGATAAAATTTAGATGCGTAAACGTAATCAACTAGTTTGACGAATTAGAAATAAATGACCAGAAGTAGGATTTGCCAAATTGATTTCCTCAATTTCTTAATCATATATAACTGAAATAGATTAATTTTATCCCTATTGAATTTGCCAAATTTATTTCCTAAATTTCTTATCCCACCATTACTAGAATATGTCTCTTCATCCAAAATTTTATCCAATGAAATTTATTACATCAACATCCTATCAACAATTCATAATCTAGAGATGTACTTGAGCTCAAACATATCTTTTCGAATATACCTTTTTTAACTTTCAGTTATTTTCAAACGTACTTTTATTGTTTTTGTAAATAAAAAAGAATATATATATCTACCCAAAGAAAAGCATGATAAACTTGAAAACTATATATGATTAATCAAAAGCCACTTTCAGCATATCTATAAAAACTATCCACAGTGAACGAACCAGAAATTTAATTGAGATTTAAGCTTTGGAAGGGATAAGGAAGTCTTCACCATTTGTGTTCTTATAGATGGAGCAACAAATTACAACTTCATAACGTCATCAGGTAAGATTTTAAATCATTGCGACTTTATTAAACGTTACGGTTATAGTATTATTCTCAAGAAGTTCAAAGGACAAGTACTTAAATTATTACTAAAAATCTAAACATGATTCAACTCATTAAGACATATATTCTTGACAAAAGAGGAAAAAAAAAATTAATAAAAACCCTAAGCTCATAATACTTGTCTGAGCCAATATGGCTTCATATGATATGACCTAAAATTAGCTGTTTGAAGAATAGATCAGAGTAAATGGCATTATGGTTAAAGTGGAAGAGGTTCCAGTTACCTCATTTTTCTCCATCCCCAGGGACCCATTTCATTTTTTTAATCTTTTGGGTTCAATCCTGGTACATGTGACTTCTCCTCTGTTTTCTTTTTGCCTATAGAAGGTGAAACACGTCCAACTAGAACTACAAAAAGGAAATCACAGTTGCTAACTATACATGAAAGCAAGGATTACCGTCATCGTGCTGCTTACAAGTATCCATACCCAACCCCTACTTGTCGAGCACGTCTTATCGGATTGACAGTCTCCAAGAAACATGAGAATTTTAGCTGATAGTAGCCTCAGAGTTGCAATGCACATGAAAAGGACGCTCACAGCCAGCACGGCAAGTTCTTTACTTTCCAGCTTGGCCTGGTTGCTTGAAATTTTTTCAATATCTAAGCTGTTAAAAGAGAGTTGGGAGCTGAATATCAAAACGTTGTCTTAAAAAGAAAAGTATATATATGTTTATATGCCAAAATGAACATTCAGGTAAATAAGTTCAAATTAATCACAAACTCATGAACTCATCTCACAATCCTTTCAAAACGCTACTTATATTGTATTATGGAAACCCCAGAGTCTTTGTTGGGGTGGGGCGTCGAAAATGGAGGTTGGCAAATGGCTCAATTTGGACCAAACTTGATGTACAAGCTTAGGTCGAAAACTTCATATAACAACTAAAGGTCGAAAACTTCATATAACAACTAACATTTTTAAAACCTGAACAATATTACAAAAGAATTACCATGGTAAAAATGGTCTATATTCAGTCTAGGGAAGCAACATTCTTTATTTTAATAACTACCTTAAATAATCAGAAGGATGAAGGAACTAGATTACAGAATGAAACTTCCAGATAAATGAGTTTGATACTGCATATTGTAGCAGTTTCTAGATCCTCCAGCTAAAATATGACTATTGATTAACAGTCCTTCCTAGGACTGCTTTAAATTTACGACCAACCCTGACGGTATGACCAAGATTATAGTGGAGTTGAAGAAAACGCAGCAWAAATTCCTCCTTTGCCAGAGGAAATCACTAATTCAATGACTGCCATGCCAACGAAAAACTATCTCTATATTCGTCTTGTAGGTCTAGAAAAATAAGGTATTTGCGTTTTGCTATTTTTGGAGTCTGGCCAACGTAAAACTCATAGCACTAAGTTACTAACTAAACACATGCAGCTAATTTATTGAAAAAGAAAAATGGATACATAAATCTGATGTATTAGGAGAAGTCTTTGATCTAACCTGAGCATATTATTTTGTCTGACTAATTCGTTCATTTGCAATGTAGCAGCCGTTTTCCATGATTTGAAGTGAGCTATTTCTTTTTCCTAAAAATGGTGATGATATAAGTATTATCTGTACAAAGGAAGCTATTTATTGTAGAAACTAGTCAGAAAATTCCAGAAAGTAGCTACTCACAATCGTTTCCTTCCAAACCATGAGATCTTTGATAACTAATTTAGTATTCTCCAGGAGCAATGACATTCTAACTATCTCCTTTTCGAGATCCGGTAAGAGTTTCCCTTGTTGTCGATTCAATTCTTTGATATACTCCTCTAGCACAGACAAATTAGTCTCAAGTGACCTCACCTTCTGCATCAGGATCTTCAGGACACTGTCACCAGGTATTCTACCGTTCAGCTGCTGTCTAGCTTCAAATACAGGATCAGGAAACTTGTTAACATTCACTAGATTTTTTGCGACCTCTAGAGCAAGACTCGAGGGATCATCTGTGCTTTCTGTTCGTGCACCAGCAGTTGGCAAGTTATTTTCATTATTTACTATCTCATTAACTGGACCAACATCTGATTTTAGAGAAGGCGACACAGTTGAATTGGGCTCTTCTTGTGAAAATTTCTTGGGAGTAGCTTCTGAAGAGGTGACAATGAGATCTTCAAGCATCCTCTCCATGACATCAACACCATAAACCTCTACTATACTCAATGTGCAGTAAAACTCTGATCCATAATGACTAAGCACATCCAGCTTTAAGTACCTAACCCATTTTGGTTCAGGTAGCTTGAAGACTTGAGCATGTTTTACATTAGCAGCAACAAAGTTTCCCAATTTAGACCATGTCTCAGTTGGATAGCTCAAACTGCCAGACAAATTGAATTCCTTGAAATTAGAAGAATAATGTTCAAAATTTGCAATTTTCACAGCATCAACTAAGGTCTCTTCCGAGAGCTCAATCACGACATACTTCCCTCCTACAGAACAAGGGTTCCTCAGGTACTTATCATGGTCTTTCCCCAATATATTAGATGCTCCTTTTGCTTCCTTGTTATGAGCAACCACCTTTGAGCCCTTAGATGCAGATGCATAGTTGTAGTCCGATCCATCGGGTTCAAGCCGATGAGAGATATTAACTAACTGATTGGGCATTTTGCCTCCTTTATCTTTCATCGTTATGTTGCGGAATTCATCAAGATTAAGATATGTGGGGTGAGAGCTTCTGCCACTAGGACCTTCCTGATGTTCTGCTGAGTTTGCTTTCTTCTCTGGCTGTTGTATTTCACACATCAAAGATGCATATCCTAGAGCACTCAATACAGCTTCTTCAAATGCCTTTGACTCTGGAAGTGAGTAATTAGAATTTGCATAGTTGTGATGAACATAGGACTCATTACAGTTCATCGACACATTAAGCTCGAAAGATGATCTGTAGTTCATATTATTGCTTCCATTTTCTATGGATGAATAGGCACGACCATCCAGCTTCTGTTCTCCAGGACTAGGGCAAAAGGTGCTTATGTTTACAGAAGAAAAATCTCCTGGAAAACATAACTTCAGTCATTGTAACCTAATCTAAGGTAAAAGTACAAGGAAACAACCTTTGAAAAACTCGAAGAGCGAACAACTACTGCTGTAATTATCAAACTATAGAATTTCTGAACAAAGCAGTACCCAGATAGACCAATCTAAAACAAATATTATACGATAAGGAATCAATTAATCTGATTAAAAGATACGACAAATTGCATATAAGTAATTTTGTTTTTTATTTAAGACAGGTAGAAATTCAAACCATCTCCTTAACAACGATAGATTTGCACAGAAAACAGAACGGAAAACGAAATTATATTACCAATAAAACACCATAGCCAAGAATCCAATCCAACAGCGTCAAAATAATCAAGTAAATAGTACCCTATTCCTCAAAGCGCATCAGAAAGGGAGTATAGTATTGTCACGATAATGAAAACGAAAAGCAAAATAAATGGAAGGAAGTGAAGATGGAGGATTGTACCTGTAGCAGCATCGCCATAGCCAAGGGCGAGGTCGGAGTACAACAAGCAGACAAGGCAAGAGAGGGAAAAGAGCAAAGAGCAGAAGAAGTCATACAAACTCGTCCTCTTCTTAATGCAGTTGTTCCGATTGGTGTCGCCATGGTCGTGGTCCTTCTTGCCATTTCTGGTCCTCTTCTTAGTCCGGTATCCGATGTATAACAGATCATCTCGTGAATTCTCCATGTTAGACTAGAAACAGGGGCGAGATTGTTCTGTTGATGAAAGAGTGAACGTCGAATCGAAGATGAGAGAGAGGGAGAAAGAACAGTAATGGGGAGCGAGCGAGGGAGCATGGAAATTGATGCGCCATGGAATTTTGTGGCTATTTCATTTCTCTCCCAACTCCTCAACTAGCAGAAACTACTTTCTGCCATTAAAGGCCGTTCTATTCGGGGCTTTTCTTTTTTCTTTTTCTTTTAATGTTAATTCAGAATCAAATGATTTGTAAGAACATGAAAAGAAAATTAAAATAAATAATAATAATAAAAAAAAAGTGATTTTCATGGAATCAATTTCAACGCTAAGGTGGATTTTCTTTTCAAAGTAAAATCTTTAATAGAAAGATCAAAATATAAACATCAATGAAGCTGATTTTGAGGTTGAAAATTAATGGTTAAATATATGTTTTTGTACATGTTATTCGGGTGCTTTCTTGATTTAATCCTTACCAATTTTAATTTAGTCTCCTACATTTTTTTTTTAATTATATCATTTATGTTAGTGATTAAATAGAGTTGATAGTAAATTAACAGGAAAGCATAACTTAACTAGTTAAGTTATATACCATCGACAAAATGTTGAAGGTTTGAATCATCGTCTTATGTATGTTTTTTTGAACTAAAAAAATAAGTTATAGGAATAATTGAGATTTCTGTCAATTTTTAAAAAATTTGGAAGRCGAATTCGAAATTTTTCTCTTTTAGGTGAGCGTCAGTTTATATCAACTTACTAAATATTATGTCATGTAAACTTATCATTAGTCATACTTGACATCCACTAATAGAGAACTTGTATCAATTTCTCATGTCACATAAACTTACCACTATGAATTAATTCTAACTATAATAAATTATAGTGTTCTTTCTAATTGCATTGGATCTGGTTGTTTTATTGCTAAAATTCGAGCACTTTTTTATTTGCTTATCGATTATTTTTTAATTGAATTTGGACATTTCTTTGACATGATATTGACTATTTTGTTAATTATATTTGGTATGATTTATAGCTTTGAAGAGGTATTAATTTGTCACCCTTATTCAAATTTAGAATTTAAATTGATGAAATAAAAAAATTAAGATAGAAAACTGACTGATTGTTCCTTCCAATATATTTGTAGTATTATATATAAATTTTATAACTTGACATGTGACATCTTTAAAATTAGGTTGGAGTGCTAATTTGTGTTAAAAGATTTCTAGTATCAATAAGAATACTTATTTTTATTAGTACTCAAGAGAAAAGAAAAAAAAAWATCTTTTTATTGCTATTTTTCAAATTGATTCTTCCTAAAAAAAAGTTTTAATTGTGAGTAAAAATGTTTATCTTTTGAAAATAAAAAGTAAGTTAAACGACAACTTTAAAAGTTGTCCATTAAACTTAAAACTTCTAAAAACTTTCAAATATAGCTCTGATGTGAATGTCTTAAACTTATATGCAAKGTCAATATCTCACTTTCATGAAAAATGTAGATAGAAATATCGATAAAATATTGACGATTAATATTTTTGGTAAAATTATAAAAATAACAAATTAATAACAAATATTTAAATTAACAAATAAACATTTCACCTTTTTTAATAAATTTAAAATTATTAATATTAATATTATTCCCATCTAGTGATATTTTGTTAATATTTTATATATTTTGTCAATTTTATTTGATACTATAAAAATATCGACTCATGAGTCACACCTCATGAGTATGGATTTTATAATGATATAACAAGATTTTTATTTAGGTTAGAACAAATTGAAAACAAGAACCAGAAACGAAACAAGAAAAAACATTTTTGTGTTATCACTCCTATACAATTTTGAGAATTTTGAGAATGTTTCTAAAAACATAAACGGTTGTCAAATGCTTAGATTTTTTTTTATAGAATTAGAAACATGAACATTACAAAACGGGTTCTAAATTTTTATAGAAATACTAAATAAACGGTAAAGTATAATTGAAAAGTATATAAAGAACTAAATTAAAAATTATTAAACAATAGGGATTAGGTTAAAAAATGAAAGAAAAAAAAAAGGGGGACTAAGAGACTAATATATATATATATATATATATATATATATATATATCTTGCCACCAAAAGAATGCTTTTGAAACAATGCGTTTAAACATTATGGGAAATCAACCATAATAAAGAGGCTACTCCCAAAAGTTTCTCGTCTCTGTTCAGACACAAATTTACACTTTCATTTATTCTATAGCCTTTAGGAAACATAGTGCTTCAATTTGTGAATAAGTGGACAGAACTAATACTCAACGAGAAACATAGTTGCTTACCAAATATGTAACTCCTATTTGTTGCAAGGATCATAAACCACCCTTTCGACAACATGCTCGAAGCTTCTACAACTCGAGAAATGCCATGGTGGTCGATATTAATCAATGCCCTTCCTCTGTGCTGCCTCTACATACTGTTCTGCAAGCTTCTTCACCTTTTCACCCTCCTTGATAAGAAAATTTGCATTCTTATCCTTCGAATGGTACTTCATAACCTTCTCAGTGGTTTTCTGGACTGCCCATCTGTATTGTTCGGGCGTTATGACCCCGCTCTTGCACAGCGGTCTGACGTGTTCCTTGATATATGTTTCGACCTACATTGAGTTTATTCTCCAGAGGTTGTCATGTTGAAGTGTTAAAGATTAATTAGATCAGTTCAATSTAAAAAATGGGAGAGAGCTTGGGGGTGGGGTAAATTATGAAGAAAATCTACCTTCTTAGCTATAGAGTTGATGCTATCAGACTGCTTATTATCATTGGAACTGGACTTCTCCTTCCTATGGGGAGAACATTCTCCACCAGGGGGGTCGGGACAACCGGTGATGACAGCTKCTCTGTTTACCCTCTCCTCACATTTTAAGTCTGATTCTTTTCCACCTTGGATTGGCAGAGAATTTTCATCATTACAAGAATCTTTCTGCTCAGACGAAAGTTCTGAAGTAGGTACAACACAAGGACTAGGAAGTTTCTTAACGTCTAGATCTGTGTCAGGTCCATATAGCTCTTCATATTCGGCCAAGGAAGGTTCTTCAACTTCTTTACTAATTGGAGGAACAGCAACAGACCCTTCCATCTCACCCTCCAAAGCGGCAGTTCCAATCTCCACATCAGTTTGGTTTTTTGGCGAGCAAGAAGCATCCTTCAGTAGCTCAACATTCTCCAACCTCTCAGACTTCTCAGCCTCGGATGYATGAATCGAACTTTCAGAGTTGAAGGTGGATAGAACAACTTTCATTTTTGTCTCACCTTCATCTGGTGGTTTCAGAACCTTGGTATCGTTAGTGGTGAAGCAGCTTTCTTCCTCCAGATCATACTCAAAATCACCATATATATCCAAATCTGGATGGCCATCCATTTCAATCACGTTTTCAGGTTCTTCATCTTGTAACTCTTTCATAGGGTCATCGTCATCATCATTGACATTGGTCGTGTCTGCCGGGCTATTCACGGGCGAATCAGATAATAGACCAGCATTTCTCAGTGCTTCTTCAACAACAGGATCTGTTTCTGGATCAGTGGCCAGTTCAGATCCATGGGTGGGATTATTTGACAGGGATGAGGAATCCAAATCTGCTGTCGTATTTAATGTGCTAKTGTCTATACGATGCAATATCTCCTGGGAACATAGATTAAGATACACGAGTTTGCTGTTTGACCTATCGGCAACCTCCTTTTCGATATTAACGGCATCTGCAATTGACAACTCTGTCTCGGCAGTTCTGCGCATAACTTCCAAATTTGTTTTCTTCAGGAACTGCTCTGTCAGACGGTAAAGCTGTGCCTGTACAAATGTCACAACACAAGGAATGAAAATAAACGACCAGCTTGAGGCATTTGACCAACTTCAAAACACGTAGAAACTGTTAACCACCATCCGATGCGTTAAATGGATAAATATATTGAAATCAACAAGCGGTTCTTGAACGAAGTGCTCAACTGAAATTGCCACGCACATTTAAACAATATTCAAGAACTATTAGCAACATAGCGACTGAATTGTGGATTTAGAAGTAAATAGCTTCACACGAGGGTCCAATCCTAAAACAAGTGAACTTATTAACCACGATGATATTTTCCAAATGTGATCAAGAGCTCTCGTTTTTTAAATAATTTTTTTCCTCATGGTCAATATGGCATTCGGGAAACTCTTTCCAAGTACACACAAAGAGGGAGGAAACTCATTTCTAAACTTTGTAAACAAAACAATTGTTGAAGAGGAGTTCAAACAAGAAAGTTATAATGTCAAAGCACAAAATGTAGCATACCTGCCTTACTGATACGGGAATTTTGTTATGGCGACTGGGTGCCAATTTTGGTCTCATATCTATT
Source organism: Momordica charantia (assembly GCF_001995035.1). The sequence continues at coordinate 2,245,210 of NW_019104490.1, forward strand.
GGTAGCTGAGCCTGTTTATAGAAACAAAGCAAGATCATATATTTCAAATTCAGACGTAAAAGATTAAATATAAAATTCYGCATGAAAAAACCAAAACATTACATACTAGCAAAGGATAATTTCCTTTAAGTACAGCCATGTCTTCCTCCTTTTTATTTGCTACACTGCAGCCATCACCAGTTTTCCTAGCAAGAACTTCTAGGGCCCATTTTCTTTTATCAATTGCATTATTAGATGTAGAAGAAACTGTACTCTGTGGTTTAAGTTTAGAACCAACTGATGCTTCTAAGTTCCCACTATGATTTCCTTTACCAGAACCTGCAGCACTCTTTGGGGCAGATATAGAACAATTACTCCCCGCATTTGCTGCCAGAGGAATTCCAGCCTTTGATGAAACCTTGCTAGTCCCTGTGGGTGGATCTTTCTTCTGCTCCAAAGAAGAGGAAGATTTGAGAGCCGACAGAGGCTTGATGTTGTCATTCCGTGGGAAGACAGATGTATCTGCTACATACAATCGAGAAAGAATTGGATTTGCAGGCTGACATTCAGAACCGTGTTTTGCATCTGGGCTCTGTGAACTATTTCTTAAGAGGTTAAGGACAGATTTCAAAGTTGCAATCTTTTCGGGCTTTCTCGCTCTTATGCAACGATGCTTCCAGAATTCAATTTCACAGTCTCTGTCCCATGCACGCTTTCTTCTTCCATTAGTAGCCCCATATATTTTCTTTGTCAGACTTTCTCGGATTTTCCCTTTTTGCAATAATGACTTTTTTGCCTTAATAGCCAAAGCTGATAATCTTTTCTGGGATTCAGTTTTAGGGCCTGATACTGCAGCCCTGAAAGCATCAAGAAGCTTTGAATCCAAAAGGTTTTCCCCAAAATCTKTTGAACATTTGTTGCGGACTGCTTCTCTTATTTCATTTCTTAGTTTCTGAACTAGCATGGATGATTCCTGGTCCTCACCGGCTCTCCTCATGATCTTTTTGACTCTTAAACCAGTCAGATTTTCTCGCTGATCTGACACTTCATCATTAGAATTTGAGCTTGCAAGGCCTTTGGGAGGAAGCCTGCGGTTTCGGCCACGAACTATACTCATTATATCAACTTTGATATCTTGCTTTACTGATCTTCGTTTCAAGCTGGCTTCCTTACGAACTAATGGCATAGCCAAACTTTTTGTATCATCTTGCTTCGTTTGATCAGCATCATTTTTAGAAAGAACTGGTTGATTCTTCCCCTGAGCAAGTTTTGTGGTAGTAACTTTTATATCAGAATTGGGTCCATTATCTCCATTATCACCAGTCTTCTGAACGTGATCACTGAGGAATTTCAGGAACCATTATGACAACCAATTATAAGATTTTAATTTATTCTAAATGGAACTGGTAGGAAATGAATCAAAGAAGCATGTACATCCAATTCAAGACAAGCAGATTTTAATTTAATCACCCAGAATGAGCATTTGTCAAATATTGCAGTYGAAACACAGTTCATCAACGATAAAACATCTGGGGTTAAACAAGAGTACTTCTGGAGATGGAAGGCTTATTGTTAAGCTGACCTTCTCAATAGGCTGTTGGCACTTAATTTTTGGTTTGGAAGGGTGAGCTTTCTTTGTCATTGACAGATGGAAGGTTCAGGATATACTGTGAATATGAGCTACTGGTGCAGAAGCTAGTTGGTCAGAAAGTAAGTGGGTTGAGGTTGAGATTCTGTCACCTCCTTGTTCCGTAGGATGCCCAATGATTGTAGCAGCAGTAAATTTTTCATGTCTTTATCCATGGATTCTGTCACCTCGTTGTTCCATAGGATGCCCATCTCTTTTTTCCATTTTGTATATCTCATTTGTAAATGAAATTTTGTTTTCCAAAATAAAAAGGGAAGAAAATAAGGGGGAAGGTTTTTAAAAAATTCTTTGATAAGAGGGATAATTTGATACTACCATTATTGAGACATTCATTTACCTTCTCCCCGAGGAGTCTCAGGCAGACAGCCTGAAGAGCCTTAGGCAATTGAATAGGAGGGGTATTCTAAAACCAATATGACAAAAGAATCCGATCAATTGAAACTCAAATCACTGAGAAAGAATCCATCACCTGAATGTAATCATTTATAAACTTGCCACCCAAATTGTAGAGTTGGATTCAAAATGTTCATTAACGAACCCAATTAGATCTTTCAATGCCCCAAGTCTATATTTAAAAGGCTAGAAAAGCACATGAGAAACTTCCTCTGGAAAGGAAAGGACAAGGACGGGTTCAAATCTAGTGAGTTGGAAGATCACTTAAAAGCCAGTGAGCAAAGGAGGTTTGGGTGTGGGAAATTTGGAGGCTAGAAACACTAGTCTTCTAGCAAAGTGGGGCTGGAGATACATGAGAGAACAAAATTTCTAATGGAGGAAGGTGACAGCTAGCAAATAGGAAGGCAGACATGATCATTGGATTCCTATGTGTACTGTTCAAATTCGCTATAGAGGCCCTTGGATTGCTATTGCCAAGTGTTGCAGGGGTATAAATGCAAATTGTGGAATGGAGAAAAAGTCCTCTTCTAGAATGATGGTCGGGCAAGATGTGAGCCATTTTGTAATGTCTTTCAAAGAAKCTATGAGTTATCGCTCCAAAAATGCCACAATTCAGCAAATGTGGCAGAATCTCATTTGAGAAAGCTGATGCCAAAAAGAAATTTAACTATGAAATCACCAATCACCTCACCACTGAATCCAAAATCCTAAGCTGATGGGTTCRAGCAAATTTATTCATTTATCAACACTTTAATACTCCTCTCACTTGTGGGCTTAAAAATTTGCAAAATACTCAACAAATGGTTATCAATATTAATTAGGAAGGAAAGGTATTTTAGGAGTTCGAACACAAGACCTCCTCCTCTGATACCATGTTAAATCATCATTAAACCCAAAAGCTTAAATCATTGGGTTATGGCGAATTTAATCCTGTATCACTCCATTATTGAAGGAGAAATTGAAGAATGGGTCAGACTTCAACAGCATCTCACCTAGCTCGAACCGAATAGTAGCAAAGCACACAGTTTAGAGCTTGAGTAGTTGTGGTGATTCCTCAGTTAGTTCCTTGACCTCTAAAATTACCAATCAGTGTAATAATATCCCTTCAGATTTGATCAACAACACTTGGAAAGCTAAGGACCACAAGAAGGTAAAAGTTTTTCTTTGGATCCTTAGTCAAGAGAAGCTGAATACTTGTGATAGGATTCAAAAGAAGTGGCCTAACATGTTGATTTCTCCAAACTGGTGCATGATTTTTGGCTTAATTTGGTGTTTCCCAAGGGTTGTAAGGATGCTTTGCTGCAGCTTCTTGTTTGTTCTTCTTTTAAAAGAAAAGTATTGGCTCTATAAAGCAGTGTGGTTTCAGCTACCCTTTGGAGACCAAGGAATTAACGAGTCTTAAAGGCATTGAAACGACATTTGACGACTTTTGGGATCTTGTCTACATTTTTACTTCTACATGGTGCCTTCTCTCTAAAGAGTTTTGTGATTACAACTTTGTGAATATTACTGCCAATCACTGCAATCAGGATTCTCTTTTGTAACCTTGGGCTTATAGGAGATTGCTTTTCCCCTTTTTTGTATTAGTTGCATTTGATAATAAAATCTTTCTCACAACAACAAAAGAAGGAAAAAAAAAAATAGTCTCCCAGTGCGCATCAATATTTTCATGAATTTTCTGCCATTTCTCTTGCTCAAAAATCTAGAAAATGTCCTTGTAAATACCATCCCCACTCCATTTTTGTTCGTGTCAATGGTGCACTCCCACCCCCACCTCTTTTTTTAATTGCACATGACTTCACAATTTGTAGTTTCTTTTATCCTAATAAAAGCAACGATTCTTTAAAAAAATTTAGAAACAAATAATAATTACTATTATTAAAAAAATAACAAACAAACAAAGCCTAGTCGACAGTTTTGAATATAAGGACAAAAGAAATGTTTTTTCTTTTTTAGAGAAATCACTTTCACAGAGAAAATGAAATGAAAGAATATACTTGAATAATAATTTAATACTAAAAAGAAAAAAATATATACCTAAAAGAGCTCCAATTGTTGAGGACAAAGATAAATACAAAACTAGACACCAAAGGAAGGATCAAGGGAGGTGTTGATCTCACCTATCTTCAACTAAAAGGTCATAAATTCAAATCCCCACTTCCACTTGTCGTTGTATTAAAAAAAAATGGAGACATTGATCCATAAGATCATAGTTTTTAATTTTTTTCTTATCTTCCTATGCCTAACAGCTTTTCTGAATAAGATTAACAGCCAATCACAACAGTCACGCAGCCTTAATGTATAACAGCACTATGGCAGAGGGCTTTTCTTTTCCCACCATGTAAATAAAGAAAATCTATCATGAAGACAAGACAGAGAACAAAGCAGTATTTACACCAATAGGCAAGACAAGAAAAGGTAGAGAACTGTTATCAGATGATAACACATTTCCAGGAGCCAATAGCTGAAAACTGATTTAAAATTGTCTGATGATAGTTCTTTGAAAAAAAAATATATTAAGGAAACATATACTTCACTCATGAAATGAAATATTTAACAAAAAAGAACCCTATTTACATGTTTGATAGTTGAAAGGAATTAACCTGCAATCCGTGCGTTTCCTCTTTACGCCAGTAATTACAGAAGCTTCCTGGGTGGTGTGTGATGCRACATTATCAGCTGAAAATATCCAGCAATAAGTGAGTATAGAAATGCATATGAGCTACTTCCTAATTTCCAATAACTACTTAAAAAAGAACAACAAATTAACTTTTCTCTGGATTTGCAATAATTCCTAAATGCAACAGAGAAAATACTTCCGCACCTAGTAACAAGTGTTCTTCTGAAGGAAACAACTGCTGCTTAACATCAGCACCTTGATCGTTGTTTCCATCGTTCACGCAATCAACTAAAAATGCATTAAAAATAATGATAATGAGCTATGCCTGAACAAAGAGATAAATTTCCTTTCGCTATCGATCTTTAGATGGAAAAATACCAGACAAGAATGAGCCCACAGGTAAACCAAGATGAAGACCCATACTAAATTCATCGTTTGACATTTTGTTTATAGCGTGAGATATATTTGAAGCACTTCTGGTGCTTTCAAGGCTACTTGACTCGGCCATAATTTCATCAGCACAACTTGTTTTCAACCCAACGTGTCTACAGGAATCATGAGGCAAACTGATGGAAGTATCACGTGACAGAGAAAGTTCCAATTCTTTGGCCCCAAGTACTGGAAGAACAGAATTATTCTCCATTGATAGGGTCGGTAGAACAGCATTATTCTCCAATAATGATGCTGAGACATTTGGCCCACCAGCTTCTGAAGCCAAAATGAAATTTTCAATTTTGTAAATATTTTCAATTTCACCAGTTGATGGGATGTTATCAGTTTGTTCTTCGTCAACCTGATTTCCTCCAATCATTGAGACAACCAATGCTGTCTCTCCAGTATCAGCAACTGATACCGACACCTTTCTGGAAAAACCTTGAGCAACCAAATCATTTGTTGAATCATAGTGGCTATTAAACAATGGAACAGAATCGTTGATGGAACTTTCCTGATCATTAGCCTTACATCTGCAGCAGAACCATAATACGRATGTTAAAACCAAATACTGAAGAGACAGACASAGGACTACAGGAAAGGCTAAATCTGCTTCAGGTTTGAAGAATATAAATTGGAACTTGTACGAACTGCATTAATTGGTCYATTTTAGTGGACTATTCAACAGAGTTTTAACTTTTTTCTGAAGCCAGGGGAAACTACATCAAATATTTAAACACAAGGCCAAAAAAACACTTCAGAAGCCAGGGGAATTGTGAACCTAGCAGATAAAACCTCAAAAAAACTTTTCCTGCTCAATTATTGTTATTACATTTATAGCAGTTTCTGACTTTTACTGTATACACGAAAATCAATTTAAGTTATGCCAATAATTAYAATKTAGAAAACATAAAGGATTAGATCAATGAATCTGCATTCAACGATGGAAACTACATCTAGCAGAACAACCAATGAAATAACAGTTTCTCCAACTAACCTTGGGCATAACCATGTACTTTCGGAAGTGTCTTCAGGMTCAAAATCAACACAGAATGCGTGATACCTGTCTCCATTCAATTAGAACAAGATTTTTAGGCATAAAAAATCAATATGATTCAGTGTTGGACTCAGTCACACAAAACAGATGAGTATATCAAGCTACATAATCATCTACTATCCAAAACAACTAGAAATGGAGAAAAAAAATAAACATACAAAACAATTTAAGGAGCATGAGTTGACATCAACCTACTAACTTCCTTCGAGCCTATATATGGGGGAAGGAGGGAACTCCAGCCAAACAGAATTAGAATAATGAATAAATGATCACCAATTAGTGTAAGGAGTTGTTAAACTATAATTACATTAAGAAATTCTAAGCTTGCATCAAGTGACAGCCACAAAAAATATCCTATCCCATAGGCAAGGGGTGATTTCCTCACCCACAAAGATTCTGTTGCTCCTCTCGTTTAAAAAATAATCCTATCACATGTAAAAGAACAACTATGAGACGGAGCAATGTAAGGTTTGTCCCTTTTAAGTATTAGGAGGCTGAGAGCTCCTGTTGGAAAGGATGTATGCTTGCCTTGCGTACTTCAAAAATATCCTATCCCAACTATGAGACAGAGCAATGTAAGCTTGCCTTGCGTACAAATACTGGAACAGAAGTTGGAAAGGTTCAAGGAGTAATGTAAAATGAAAGGTCCCGTGGGTTTRAACAAAATTTAAATCATGAAGGAAGAAAAGCAAGGCAAGCTCACATTCCTTTGAAGTACGCAAGGCAATACTTCCCAACAGTATTAGTCATCAATCCTATTAGACAAACAAACCGAAAGACCCAATCAGGAAGAAATGAACGCCCACCCTTTATGTGCAAGAGGGCAGTGCAAAAAGTGCGATCCATGTTCTCTTCATTTCTAATAGTGCACTATGGAGGCTATATTTCATGAGATTTATAAGTAGATTATTTGTTAGCTTTCAAATTATTTATGATAGATTTACACACGAATATATTTTGCAATAATGAAGTATTGGGAGGAAACAAAACATAATTAGATTAAAACGAGAGTAAATCAAAGTTCGAGCAAATAAAAAAGACATCACAACACTTAATCAAGTCCGAAAACCTGAGGAGACAACGTTGCAGCACTGCCCTAGAGCATCCCTCCGAAGTTCTTTTGAGTTTTTTAATAGTGTAGCRCMATGTGTCACGGTCGTACATTTTTCAACCGTGCGGCACCATGATCTAAGCTCGACCATGGCCAGCCTTACGAGGAACTCTAGCTCCAATCCACTTTTCGGGCCCCTTTGTGGCTTCGTCGGACCTTAGGCGAGGT
>NW_019104490.1:2280829-2312696 GCF_001995035.1 Momordica charantia
GGGTGATGTTTTTGCCTTCCAAATGGTACTGCCGGATTCCGGTGACGCCGTCTCTGTCCACCCACGCCACCATCGCGCTCGATCCCACCATCTTCCCGTCGCGGGAGAACGCGATTCCGATCCATCTGTGATCGTGCCTCCCTGATAACACGATCGTCGTCACGTTTTTAAAGTCCTGGAAAAACTGCAAACCCCAAATAACACAATTCCGATTCAAATGTCACACTCAGATGCTTGCTTTACTTTTTTAATTTTCCTAATTTTCCACACAAAATTTGGATTCCATGTTGATATTCTAACTTAGACAATATTGATGATGATCTACTTAATACATAAAGCGAACATGGCTTCTCTAATCGAGAGGCTGTTGTTTGATGATCTAGTTTGAAACAATATATTGTAAGTATAATATATGCATTTAGAAAAGTATACTTGCCCCTTTTTTATATAACTTGGACAATCAATTACATCTTCACAAGATATCTCTCGATGCTTTTAATTCAAAAAATAAATTTAAATTGTTAATGTCAGAAAACGTGTTATGTTTTTAATGTATTTTCAAGATTAATATATATATTTGTTTAGATTATCATGATCTAAGACTTCAAAATTTTCATGTCAAATAACAAATTTTATATACTCGTAAATCTCAGATATCACTGTATGAAATAAATTTGGTTCTTAAATTTTCATACGTAACAATTAATTAGTCTCTATCACGATTTTTTTAAAGTTTTTATATACGTAGATCGATAAATCAATAGTCCTTAAATTGTCATAGGATAAAAATTGACATTTAATTTTGATGTAAATTTTCACGGTATAAACTAAATTGTTACAAATTTTAAATTACAAATGACTAAATTTTACCTAATAAAGTTCAAAGACTTAAATTGTTACCAATTTAAACTAAAGTTCGTGAACTAAATTAAATCACTATTTTAACGAGTACAGGGAAGGAGACAAATCGGGGAAAACGAAGATATATAAAGATGGATGGAGAGAGTTACACTGAAGGAAAACATCTGGTTCCAAATGATGGAGCAGCTGAGGCTGGAGAGATCGGAATATGGAGGAGGGAGAATCGCATTGAGATTGGGGTTGCAGGAACTCGGAGGAACAGTAGTTTCATCGGCGATGACTTTCGGGTCGAATCGGAGGATGAATGCGAGGCAGAAGAGTGAAATTAGGAGAAGTTTGTGTGAAGAATTGTTTGATGAAACAGCCATTTGTGTTAGCTCTTCATTTCTCTCAGATCTCTAGTACTTCTGATCTCTCTTTACGCAGGTCAGCCAGAGGTAGCCATTAATGGAGGCATCCCATTTTGGTCAAACAAGTGGAAGGTGGAGAAGAAAGACGCCCATTGGATCACGCTTGACCATTGTCCCTAATCCACCAAGTTATCCAAAGATTTTTGTCCTATGATTTTGGTTTATCAACATCCTTCTAGTTATAATAAAGATTAAAAAAGTTTTCATATTCTGAAATGATAATATTCATGCCAAACAAATGTTCTCCCTACGATGGCTATATAGCTACCGATAAAATTAATGTTTTTTATGTGTCTGTAACATTAATGCTAATGTGTGAGTAATTGATAAACTAATATAATGGATATATCTTATTTCTACTCGTCATGATCATTTTCATTACCTACCTGATGGCTAATGTTTTTAGTTCACCAAATAAAATATTTGAACGCCCATCAATAATATAATTTTAAAGTCAAATCAAGCATAGTTCAGTAGTAATTGACATGTACGTCAAACCAAGAAGTTGTGAGTTCGATTCCCACCCCGACATGTTGTATTAAAAAAAATTATATATATATATATATATATATAATTTTAAAGTTGATCATTAAGGGACAAAAAGTTCAATAATGGAAAAGTATCTTGGATAAAATTAACAACGATGATGTTTTTATTTTATAATATTTCTCCTACACTAATAGTAATAGAAAATATTAGAAACCCCAAGCATAAATTTCACAACTATAATTTGAAACTAAAAATCCAAAAAAAAAAATTAAAAATTTAGGTGACATGGCTGCACAATAGATAAGAAATTAAAAAAATATATATTTACATAACAATATTGGCTATTTAAAAGAGTTGGACTCATTTATATTAATTTGTTACTATGAATGCCCACATGAACCATCCCACCAGAAGTTACATGTTAGTGAAACGTATATAATATATCTAAGATTAGTAGGAGCACGTATCCGTAGTCCCAACGTCTGCAATCCAACCCATGAACACTTCGTTGGTGACATTTTCTTTGTTTAAAAGATATATAACTTCACTTATTCATATTCAAACATAGGGACAAATTTTGAAATTAGAAAAAGAATCTTACATCAGTCATATATGTATTTAGGCAGTCTATAATCTATATGTATATAATATTATCATAGAGAAGAGTGATCAGTTGTTGATATGACGCCAAGAAATTTGAGAATATAAGATTTTGATACTCTAGATTGTTAAGTTAATCATAATTAATATTTTAATTAGAGATTAAAAAATGGGTTATTATGTAGAGACTAGAGTCACATGCTCTGTGAAACTCTGACAGATAAATTATTATAAATTTATCTTATCAAGAAACTATACAACAATAATTAATCAAGGTTAATTTAAGTTCATCATTCACCGATGCATTCTTATATAAAAAAAAAAAAATTAACTCTCTATTCAATTGTAAAAAGATCCAAGATCATTTTGTAATGTGTGATAATTTAATTAGTTAAGACATAAATTCTCGCTCAGAAAATATTGAAAGTTTAAATATTACCCCATGTTTGTTGTTGAACTAAGAAAAATAATGCTCAAAAATCATTTTATTTATTAATTCAGAATGATTAATTCGAACCTAACTTAGTAGATACGTCAATATTTTGAGCTCATATATTCTCTATGTTCATTTATTTCTAACCATTTCAACTAGTCATCAACTTACTTAACTTCATCTAAATTATATGTAGTAAGCTGTCAATATTTAAAAGTTTAGGAACTTTTTGAAATTTAAGAACCAAATAATACGTCATACTCAATATATATTTATTGGGACATAAATATATGATTTACTCTCTGAAATTTTTTGTTTGGAAAAAATGTTAAATTAAAAAGTTGAATAGTCACTTAATTTTTAGGGTTGTGTCCTAAGCTTTTATGGTCACATCAATTTGGGTCCCTTCCTTGTACCTTAACAAGTTTGGTACAAATTTCTAAAATTTTAATTTTGTTTTGTATTTAATAGGTCACTGTCATTAATTCAATTAGTTTAATTCTTTTGCAACACATTAATTATATTATTTAAGGATTATATGACATATGATTATTTTGAATAGGTTACAGACATGTGAAGCATAATTGTTTAATTTAATAGGGTAACACGCGGGAATCTATTAAACACAAAATTAAAAGTTTATGAACCAATTAAAAACTTACAGAATCAAATAGGACATAACATTTTGGACCTATTTGACAAGTTTATAGAACAATGATTATAGATGCATGCTTGAAAGTTTTGAGACCAAATTTATAATTTACTATATATATATAAAGTAAATGGCGCACAAACATTTAACTATATTTGAAATATGAAATAAAATTTAAATAGAATGGACTAACTAATCTAAACATAGTTCAACTAGTTAAGACATTATATATATAATATAACCAGCACATTAAAGAAAAGAGTGCACACTCTCTTATGTCACGCTTCCTCCAAAGTTTCTGGCCATTCTTCCATCTAGATATGTATTAACGTTCCAACCATTGTACGAATTACTCTTAAAGATCAAAGGTCGATATCCTCACACCATATTATTTGAAATCAAAAAAAAAAAAACGAAGAAGAAGAAGAAGGCATTATTAATGTGAAATTGGGTTGGAAAGAAAGGCATGCACTACCACATGGAGGGACCTAGCAATGTCATGTTGCCTCTTGGGGAGTGAGGAAATTAGGTGAATTTGTTGTGTCTAATTCACTCAAAGGCAAAAATCAAGTGCTTCTCTTCAAATATGATTAAGCTTCTCTTTTTGACCTTTGGAAATTCCTCATAATTAAACCCTTACCAAAAAGTTACACAAAAAATTTGACCACTTTGGTCCTTATTTGAAAAATTCACAAAAAATTATTTAATACAAATTTATTGCTACATTTCAAGAATTAAAAAACCGTCTCATCTCTTTCCTCAAAGTGGTGGATCGAACTTCGATCATGTCACGAGAGTGGATTCAGTTGGTTTCATCGGTCATTCTGCGAATTTCGGAGATAAGAGTCAAAATAGTCAATTTTTTAAAGGACAGAACCAGAAAATGAGGGTAGTATTTCAACCAAAAAAAACTTTTTTAAGGAATTCAACGTCGTATGCAATATAATAGTGTAAACTGCAAAAAGACAATGGTTGAATTATTATCTTTAAGTAATTTAAAAATGAAAAGGCTTGTGAGATTTGTGAATGTTATTATTTGGGTCCTGAATTTTTATTATTTTCTATTTCCATCTCTAAAGTTCCAAAAACTTTAATTTTGATCTTTGAATTTTACCCATCTTAAAATTAAATTCATGAAAATATAGACTTTTGTTCTAAAGTTTATTTTCATTTCTAATTTGGTCTTATAAGGTAAAAAAAATCTATGGTAGTCCTTATCAATCAATATTCATGAGTTATATCTCAAAATCAATTAGGAATAAGAGAAGTAATTCATGTCTATTATAAACATTTGTTAGGTCTCTTATCTTTTTAATATGAGATCATTAACCATCATTTTTAAGTTTTAAAAAATTTCAAATCCAATCCTTACTAGTTTTTTTTTTACATTTTGGGGGGATTCGAACTCATAACTGCTTGGTTGGAGGTATATATCAATTACCGCTGAACTATGCTCACTTTGACATACTTTTAAAAGTTTTGTTTTCTAGGTTATTGAACTTTTAAGTTTGTAAGTAATAGATCATTGTCATTAATTATGCTTTTTTTAGTACAAGAAATAGGTGAGGGATTCGTAGAGATATGTGCCAATTACCACTAAACTAAACTTACGATGGTATCAATTATGCGAATTTATTGTTAAGTAACACACATGCTATGTTATTTAAAGTTTGTTATGTTGGTAATGGGATAATTTTGACTAGATCTAGCCTTTTGGTATTGTAAGCATGAAAGTTATAAAGATAGTTGTAGTGACCTATTAAATACAAAATTGAAAATTTGTATTATCTAAGACGCAAAAATGGAAGGTATAGGAGCTCATTATAATATTTCTAAAGTATAGAGACCGAATAAACACAACCCTCAAGTTCATATTTCATAGACCCGTTGAAAATTTTTAACATACAAACAAACTTACAATTTAACACATTGATTATTCCATCTCAAACAACAATAAAATGCTCCTAGCTTCCACACCTAGGCCTATTTCAATGATCTCACTCTTCTACGCATTTTTTCTCTTGTAGCGTATTCTACTCATGAACTATCAATTTCTCTATGTCCTTCGACTTTTCTAGTATTTGAGTCAAAGTGGTTGTGATTTTTACCGATGTATGACTTGTTTTTCTTACAATATGTGGCTTCCCAAGCCCCATCATTTCAAACCAAAACTACTATATCTCCTAAATTTGTTTCTCTTCTAGGGACAATTTTGAATGTGATTAAAAACCCTTAGACTGTTTTACAGCTCATTGCTAACGTACGCCTAACCAATGTGTAACTTTTATTTTCCAATTAGTTATCCCATCATATTTTCATATTCATTTTAATGGAGAAGCTAATGAAGTTGTTTTGAAACAATTTCAAAGATTAAGAGTTAAAACAATAACTTTTGAAACGCAAATTATATAATTGAAACTTACTCTAAAGTCTAGAGGCAAAATTAAAATTTGTTACCTATGTCACATGTGCCATTATTTTACAAGTCACCACTACTATGTTATTTTCCGTTTTCATTTTAACAATAAAAATTTTGACGTAAGGGTAATTTGAAATAAATTTAAAATTTAAAAGTAAATATATACTTTTAAAAATTTAAGTGTATTATTACAACCCATCTTAAAGTTTAGTATTTTATATAATTTAAAGCATATTAATATTCATGAGTTATATCTCAATTCAAGTTTTTTTTAAATTTTAGAATCGGATAACATATTAAAATTGTTTGAGAAATGACCTTGTATTATTTTTTAATCTGGGATATTTTAACACTCCATCCACATTTTTCAATTCTCTTCCAGAAACAAAAAACGCAATAATTTTAGCTTCCAGTCGCGGTTGCGGTTGCAGGATCGTCGTCTTCTCTGTAAAAGTATCGGTAACTTCTCTGCAATAAATTTCTCATCAACATTTATAAATTCAATTCTTGTTTCCTCTTCCGATCCCATTCCCAAGCCCCCTCTTCTCTCAATTTTTTATATTAATTTTCTACTCTGTTCTTCTTCAGTTGTTTCTCTCTCTAAGTTGCAGCAGCCATGGCGAAGAGCATTTTGGTCACTGGTGGAGCTGGGTACATCGGCAGCCACACCGTTCTTCAGCTTCTTCTGGGCGGCTATAACGCCGTCGTCGTCGACAACTTGGACAACTCCTCCGAAATCGCTATTCGCAGAGTCAGAGATCTGGCCGGTGATTTGGGCAAGAATCTCACCTTTCACAAGGTTTTCTCACTTACTTTCGCCTCTTTTTTTTCCCTTCCGTTAGGTTAATCGTTCGATTTCATGTGTTAAGCTTGCGAATCGTGTTAGTTTGTTGCCATTTGGTTCTCTGGAACTCATATTTGTTGCGTCGATCTTGAGATTTTGTTGATTCCTGTTCGTGATTTTGCGATCTCTTTGAAACGAACATTTACATGTGGATTGGATTCAGAGTCTGTTTTTCATTTTCCTGGAAAGTTCTGGATCAAAAGTTACAATGCGATGAGGATTTCTGGTGTTGATGTGGTTGCGATTTTCCATTTGCAGCTTGATTTACGGGATAAATCGGCTCTTGAGAAGGTTTTCGCCTCCACGCAGTAAGGATCTCTACTTACTTTCTCACCTTCCAAACATTATTTGGAGAAAATTTTCTATTTCCTATTGTGATTTCGTACAAAAACTAAAAGCATCTTTGTGCGGCCACATGTTTTTTAACCTATCGGAAAGGATCCCCTCGCTTTACGCGAAGAACGGGTCCATTCGTAAGCATCTAAGTTTTATTCACTATAAAAGAAAATATATATATATTAATTTTTTAACGACTAAAATAATTTTTTTAAAATTAGATTTTAACTTCTATTTTTAATGAAAAACATTGGCGAAAGGGCACCCGTGCCATGGCCACAACGTTGGGTTCAGTTCTTTATCAGCAGGCGCACATCGCCAGATGGCCTCTACTGAATTGAAGGCTTTTTATGGAATGTTTTTTGGTTTTCAGAAAATAAGTAGTCTGTCAATGGATATATATTTTATATTTTAAAACATTCCTTAAGCTTTTTAGAAGGAAAAAGAATCTAAAAATTGTATTTCAAATTTCAAAAATTAGCTGAGGTATTGTTTTTGTGTGTCCCTGCATTTTTATAATTCACTAATTGTTGAGGGTAATTTCAATGTCAATGAGTCCTGAGGGGAGGGTGCAAGAAATTTCTGGGTTTTTGATAAAATGGAATAGTTTCATAATTTGGCCCATTATTTTCAGCACCACCCTTCTCCCCCGTCTCTCTCAATGGATGAAGATGAAGCTTTGTGCTTTCCGAAAAAAAGCATACCTTTTTTTCTTTTTTCTCTTTTTGCATTCTCTAACTTTTTTGGAATTCCAATTGTTTTTGCAGATTCGATGCTGTCATACACTTTGCTGGACTTAAAGCAGTTGGTGAAAGTGTCCAAAAGCCACTGCTATACTACGATAACAACTTAATTGGAACAATAGTTCTCTTGGAAGTCATGGCTTCCCATGGATGCAAAAAGGTTCTCTTGCATCTTACTTAAATACCAAATCATATAATTTAATTACTGACGAGCCATAATAAGAACTTTATTGTGATACCTGGGAATTCCCATTGATCCCTTGAGATCTTACAAATTTTGATATGATGCAAACCTAACTTGTCTTTCAAAATTTTCTCTTTGTCAGCTTGTGTTTTCATCATCTGCCACTGTCTATGGGTGGCCAAAGAAAGTCCCTTGCACTGAAGAGTTCCCTTTGTCTGCAACAAACCCATATGGACGAACTAAGGTGCAAAGAATCGGCATGGAACTTTATAGATGCTCTCAAGAAACTCTCTGAGTTTTCTCGAAACAAAATTTTGTTTTTAATATACAAAACCTGCTTGGAGAGTCAACAGTTCTGGATTAGCATTTTTCATATAGATGTTTTTTCCATGAAATGACCCAATATGCCATTTTCGTTTCAGCTTTTCATAGAAGAAATTTGCCGCGATATATACCGATCAGATTCGGAATGGAAAATCATATTGCTTAGATACTTCAACCCAGTAGGCGCACATCCTAGTGGAGACATTGGTGAAGATCCCCGTGGAATTCCCAACAATCTGATGCCTTTTGTGCAACAAGTTGCTGTTGGGAGGCGCCCAGCCCTTACAGTTTTTGGAACCGACTACTCAACCAAAGATGGAACAGGGGTACGTCTTTTAAAAAAAAAAAGTTCATTTTCCCTTTTCCTACTCCTATATTTGATAATTAAAGGTTGGTGGTTGTTGTCTCTTGTTTTAGGTTCGTGACTACATTCATGTTGTTGATTTGGCTGATGGGCATATTGCTGCATTGCGGAAAGTGGATGATCCCAAAATAGGTATAAAGGGTTTGCTTTTGGCCATTTCACAATCTCATATCATTATTTTCATCGAGAGAATTATAAGACTGGTGGATATATTAATCCACAGGCTGTGAGGTTTACAACTTGGGAACTGGAAAGGGTACTTCAGTTTTGGAGATGGTTGCAGCTTTTGAAAATGCATCTGGAAAGGTAAAATCTTTTCCTTCATATCCAAAGAGTAGATTAGTATAATGTGATATCAAAGCGCTCGGCAGTGACATTTCTTTTCTCTAGTTCATGTCTCGACTTTGCAAATCAAATTAATGTTAGAACCCACACGTGAGAGGGAGTGTCAAGAAAAACGATTAGCATTACTAACCTAACCCATCAGTTCAAGCTTTTGAATTTATATGGAATGCTTTTGAATTTATATGGAATGAGGCCTATTCTGTTTGCAGAAAATTTCTCTTGTAATGGCGGATCGACGGCCCGGAGATGCCGAAATCGTATATGCAGAAACAGAGAAAGCGGAGAAGGAGCTGAAGTGGAAGTAAGATAAGAACCCTAATCATAATCTCATTTTTAGCTGTTGTTAATCAATAAACTCATTGTTTGATGTGTGTGTTGTAGGGCAAAATATGGAATTAAAGAAATGTGCAGAGATCAGTGGAACTGGGCCAGCAAAAACCCTTATGGCTATGAAGCTTCAGCCCCCAACAAATGAGAAGACCCCAAACTTGTTATTCCTTTTCATATTTTCCCATTTCCATTTTTGCGATTGCCCTCTCAGATTGCATCTCTCTCTTTTGCATCAATGGATATCAATAAGCCAATCTCCATTGGGGCAGTGTTTTACACTTGTTTTTTTCCCCCTTGGAGTTGGAATGTAGACTTTATTTTTAATCATAAGTTTTTCTTCCACTACGTTATCAATATTTTCTCTTTATCCCTTGTTTTCCCTAAAATTTTTAAAGCGTGGTCTTTCAAATTCGAGTTGGAAAACAAAATTTACTTTCAATTTTGGTTTGTTTTAGTCACTTTTCTAAACGTTTATTTTGATATTTGTATTTTTTAAAGATGACCAATTTGGTAACTATTTGCAAAATTTTGTACGTAACGAAAATCATGTAATACAAATTTATGGCCACAGTGAATAAAGTGTCATGTTAAAATTATGATAGAAATAAATGAGATAAAAATGAAAATGAAGTGACCAAAATAGTTACCTTTTAAGTACATTAACCAAAATGAACTTTTTGAAAATATGGACTAAAATAAATAAAAGTTGAAAGCTTATAGACTAAAATTGATGTTTTCAAAGTATAAGGACTAAAATGAAAAAAATAATTAAGTACAAGGACCAAAATAATATTTAAACCTAATATTATTTAAGAAAAAAGACTTTGTTTCTCTTTTCTTAATGAGTAAAATTGGAAACACTGTCGAGAAGAAAAGACGAGTAGGAAAAGGTTGATTCCAAATATAAGGTAAACGGAGTTCAATATTTTATATATATGTGTGTATATATTAAGAGTAAATGTACAAAAAGAATACATATTTAGAAAAACATAAAACATTTTTTAAAATGTTAATAAAATTTTTCTAAAGACTATATCAAGTCTTTGTGAAACATAATAATGAATATGAAAACTATTATGTTATAATAAATTTTTTTATTAGTAAGAGAGGATAAAATAATTGAACAAAAAAATTAAATAAAAACAATTTTATTTGTGTTTTTAAATAACAAGAAACTATATTTTATTATTTTCAAAATTTGTCAAAAACAAGATAGAAATTTATTACCACAATCTTGAGATAAAAAACTTGAAATGAGAACAGAAAATAAGAAATAGAAACATTACAGAGTACTACATGAATGAAGAAAAATAAATTAAAGGCAACTCTTCTTCCTTTAGAAAGCAAAGTCATTTATCTTAATTAGCCCTTTTCTGGGCTATTCTTCCAAATTATTGAGTTCTTTTCTTAAAAGGAAAAATTGAAATAACCAAATTAATCGGCAGTGCCTTGTATCTCCCTATTCTAGTTAATACTTTTCTAATATTAATGATATATATTTTCTTTGGAAACAATATATTAACATTTTTAGTAATGTCAAAAATATTTTTCTAATTTACATTATGCTTACATGGCAATACACATAAGAAATATTTAACCAATTAGGTTGTCTTTTAGAAAAATATCCTAACGAACTAGTACAAAGGTAGTGAAAATTTTCCATATTACCTCGATTTATTGTTAGCTATAAAAGCAATATTTAAAAATAGTGTATTCTCATTAAATAAATACAATATATTACTTTGATGTGTCGAGATGTGAATGAAAGGAATAGGTACTATACTAATGTTAGAAATTTTCCCAATATCTACTTGGATCTTAGTTAGAAATTTTCCCAATATCTACTTGGTTCGTTTGAAGATGAGATTGACAATTCAATGTAGCACAACAAAATTTAATCCTTCAAATTTTACAAATGCGTATCTTTTCATTTACCGCATAAAAATTAAGAGTGCACCTTAATCAATTGATGTCGATTTTGAGCTCAAATCAAGGTTGGTCATTGACCAACAAGTCCATTTTCATTGATTGGAACTTGACAGTTTTGGAAGGCTTTGTAACACTAACTAATCGTAGCACTATCAGTCGGTCGATTTAGGCCAAATCCTAGAGGTGAGAAAAAAACTCCGAAAAATCAATCTAACCAAACCAACATTGACCAGTCGGTCTATTGAGGGATTCGATCAAAGTCGATTTTGTAAAATAGAAAACCGTCCAAACCAACCAAGTGCAGACTGCTGCAGACAGCTTTGAGCTTTTGTTTTAACAAGTAAATGGTCGCAATTGGAAATCATTTTTCATCGACTCATTCATTTTCTATTTTGGAAAACCAACGTCAACCGGCCCTTCATGACCGAGTCGGTTTTCCGAAATTTTTTGTTCATCCTTAACGGAAATTTTAATCGTTCCTTAAAACTTAGGATAAGTTGCAAATTCATTCGGTAAACGGTGCTAATGTACAAAAAGAAATGAAAAAAAGAAAGAAAAAAAAAAGGAGTTCGAATATTTCAATGAACTAGTTATCCTAGAATGATAAATGAAAAGTCTTTATGTACAGCTTTCTACTAAAAATGTGTTGATTCTTCTTAATTACTATACATCAACTTTGGTTATTGGAACCAGAAGTTCCATTTCCACATCCCAACTTGCAATCACTTTGTAAAGCCAACAACCAAGAGTCTACCTGACAAAAGAAATGAAAGGGTTTGAAGATCTCAAACCAATGACCACAACTTAACCTCTCCTAATTTGTAATGTTAATGTTCAGTTCAAGCAAAAAGGCTACAAAGCCAATTGGAAAGTACCTGAATCTTAGAAATACTCGAGCACTCATATCGCAGCCCGTGACGAGTTGAAACGTAGAACGCGTATCTTACATCTCCTTCGTCTTCGCGTGTAATGCTTGGCAGAGAATCTACTTCAACAATGTCTGCTAGAAGGGCAGAATCCTGCGGGCTAATATCTGACCATAAATTGTTCAATTTCATTAGCAAACGGAGTAAAGAAGGCTTACACTTGATCGAAGTAAGTTGACCATTCCAAATTTTAACAAGGATTATGTTTCGAATGATAAGTGTAGTACTAGTAGTAAAAGTAACCATTAAGAGGAGAAAATTCAAAACCCACATATTTTTTGGAATCTTAAGAGAGGAAAGAAACTGAATAAATTTAGAAAAATGAAGAACGAGAAGAACAAAGATGGAAAGACGATCAAAATTAACCTTCTTCGCTAGCATTCCTGCATATCCAATATCAGTAACTTCACCAGTAAAAGTTCACTTGTATTCGAGTCCAGTACATTACATGTTTATTCAGGTTTATCCATTGAAACATTACATAACATTACGTACCGTGTTTTTTGGTCCTTATTGTTTGAGATGGGTAGCTAAAATTTGGTATACTATAGCGATCTAAACAACTATATGTTCATTCCAGAAAAATGTAGATGATATGTTGCCATTAGATGGTATTAACTAGAGGTGTCCAAGAGACGATCCCAGATTTCATGCACGAAACATAAAGGATTTATCAGTTAGGAAGTGAAATACCTGTAGATGATAAGTAGAAGTATATACAACCTCCATGTAGGACAACGAAGCGGGGAAGCCAATCGTCAACATCAGTATCATCAATAGGCAGAGGTTCTCCTGGTAGGGCTGCCCACCTCTACAACACAAAAAAGCCATTTTATTGCACAACAAATTTACAATAAAGAGTAAACATTCAAAGGATTAAAAGATGATATGGGAAAGTCAATACAGTTCGAATGTACAAATAGCCCGACAGACGAGCAGACCGCAAAATTTCATCAACATGTTCCAACCTGTTCAAAAGAAAGATCTTTAAGAAAGTAAATATTGAAGACTAAAAGTTTTCTACAAATTCTCTTTGATCCTTACCACTAGAAACCAAGAATCAAGTACATAGGAATAGGATTACTTTAGGAAGGAAAACAAGTTTTGAAGGCATATCAATAATTTTTTTCAAGAGTTAAAAGGATCATTAGTTGAGTTTCATTGTCGTCAAGCATAAGGATTTCCTTACTGAGCTTTTAGATGAGCTTCCCGCTCTTCTAGATCGGCAATCTCCGACCGCAATGACGCGACCTCCACAGCAGTCAGCACAACCTGCAATTTGAAGATCCATTTCAGCAAAAGTACGAGAAAGTCAATCAAATAACATCACGAATCTGTATAACTAAATACCTTTTCTTGACCATCACTGCTCGAACCCCACGGCAATCCCCGAAGACTAAACAAGTTCAACATGAATGTAGCACTTCTCATTTTTCGACGAGTCCAAGAATGACTGTGTGACCTATTCTACACCAGATCAAGAACAATAACCAAATGAGCTAGTCCTCTCTTCTTTCTTGATTTCACTCCTATCTCTAAGCCGGCAACAAGTACCTCGATGAGTCGTCTACTCTCGGGCATTGTATGGATGAAGACGAGGTTGTATTCTCAGAACTGTCTGAATTGGATGGAGAAACTTGAAAGTGATCTGGTATAAACTTTATCCTCCTGGAAGTATCATCCATGAAGCTGACTCTAGTCTCTAACTTCCAGCAGCTGCACAACTAAAGAGAGGATAAAAGTGCAAATAAGAAATTAAGAATTCATCGTCCATATCACTAGAGAATGAGGGGGAAGACCAATCAACAACAGAAACACCAGTGAAACATTTCTCTAAAAATCTAAATTAGGTTAAAAAAACAAAAAGTATGCATAGGGCTGCAAGTCTAGAAATTCCTGAAGTCAAACATGAATCAGCAAATAGTATTCCTATAAAATCTGAAAGAAACTAAAACCCAGAAAGAAATTTATGCTTACTAATTGATCTATTTCCTTATTTGTAAATCTGTTTATTTTTTCTTTTTATTCTCAAAAAGCTTGGAAACTACATACTAATCGCACAATAACTTATGATTGCCCTTAATCTTAAAAAACCCAAAACAACCCAGAAACCTCCACGAATTCTCTATGAAAAGAAATCCAGAAAAAGCAACAATTTCCATTACCGAGCTCGAATCCGCGGTGCTTCAGCAGTTGATTTCCAGCAAGCAACAGACGATTGCTACAAAAATTTCCGTGGATTTTGGGGCAATTACTACTAATTCGACACAGAAAAAACGAAAAAAAAAAAAAGGGATGGGGGAAAGAAGATGGAAGTTGGAACGAACCTGTTCGCGAGAGAGGAGATGTAGTTCACAGAATGTGGTTTGACCCATCAATGGAGAGATTCTTGTGTTCGGTACAGTAGTTGTTTCTGTTTTTGCTTAATGAATAATGATGATCCTCGTGGGAAAAGGACCTTTTTGCCCTCTCCAATTAGCATTCTGATTATTGGATTAGATTGGGATTTCCATTTCTTTTTTCTTTTTCGTATTTCGAAATTCGCTTAATATTAAATATCATTATGTATAACCTAATTTCAAATTTATCCTTAGATTGTTTAAAATTTTTACCATCGTCTCCGCTCAATTAAATTTTATTGGACGTCTCTGCAGTTAGTTAAAAAAGTAAAAAATATTAAAAAATTATTTTCAAACGAACCAACTTACTTCTGTAGGAAACTTTTACAGTGGTTGTGAATTACACTATGACGGATAAAAAGACATTAAATGGTTCGAGCCACACACTCCCATAATTTATTTTCTATGGGAAGAATTCCATTCGATTATTAATTCAAAATAACAAATAAAATTTTGTAGAGTAGAAGGAAAATATCCAAATACATTGTATTATTTCAATAATATATATTTGCAGTAACGAAATATCTTTTTCTTCGTCCCCGTGTTGATCTATGATTTCTATCATGTTAAAGAATATGTCAATGTGATTATAATATTGATCGTATATAACTATGATCTTCTATTTTCTATTATTTCATATATCGTATCTCCCTTCATCTTAATTCTAATATTATAGTTAAATTTTAAAAATTCGATAACATGAAATTCTTCCAAAATGAAAATAATTCTACATTTATTTTAAAAAAATCCATCAATATCAAATTTTTCCTACAAGGACACGTTCCAAACGAGGAGGAAAATCCTTGAGACTTATAATTTGATAATTTGAAATCTTACCCTGATCCCCACAAAATTTCGCAAGAACGGAGAATGAAATAGGGGCAGGGACAGAACTATTTGATAAACACCAAAAGAGTATAGTAAAATTGGATCTTCAAAGTTCCATTTCATCGGAATGAATTGTCAAAGTTTCCTCTTATTAAGGAAAGTTTAGCTTAAGCATTCCTTTTACATATGATATAAGTTCTTAATACAGGAAACTAAAACTTTTAGACATGAGAAAAAAATGTCCACAACCTTATGGTCTTTCCTTTGAAGGCTCACCATCAGATGCACCCACCCAGCTGCAAGTAAGGTGTAGAAATGTGAGTAAAAATATCCAACAAAAAGCAAACACAAAATAAATGATTCATTAACTAATGGGTGGATTATACGCAAAGATGCAGCCAATGTATATTGCCAGGCTAAAAGTAAAAAAAACAAAACAAAGAAATCTCCGATCCTGATTTAAATCCCATTTTGATCTTTGAACTTTGATTGGTTCCATTTCAGTCTCTAGACTTTCGAAATATTCATTTTATCCTTGAACTTTTAAGTTTGTCCCATTTTAATTCCTGAACTTTCAAAATATCTATTTTAGTCTAAGCATGAACAAAATAACCACTTTAGTCTACCTTTATTTTACTTTTTAATAACATGGTTTTGAGAATGTATATAACGTAAACATATTAATGTATGTATTCAAACCGAATATGTTGAAGACGCGCATTAGGTGTCAAAATCATATAGGACTGAAATGGTTACTTTTTGAAAGTTCATGAATTAAAATAGGCATTTTAAAAGTTTAAGAACCAAAATAATTATTTTTTTTATGACTAAAATGGACTTTTTGAAAGTTTACGGAACTGAATGAAACAAGCCAAGCCGGAAAGTTCAAAGAGCAAAATGGAATCCAAGGAACAAACAAATCATAACAAGCTGAACACAACTTTCTCAATCACAAACAAATTTAACAACATTACTCATTAAAGCACAAATTAGACCAGGTAAAATTCTTAGGTGTGTATCTCATGATAACTTTGTTTCCTTTCTTGTCATAAGAAAAGTCCAAATTAAAAGCTTAAAGCACATTGCATAAGAAGAAACAACAGATCAATCAGCAATGATAAGAACAACCACCAAAGAGAAATAGGTTCTATTACCAAAACAGCCTCAATCTCCTCGTTAGACATCGGTGTCCTCTTAGGCTGAAGGGAAGCTTTTCCTCCCACAGTTTTCAAAACATTTCCAGTTGAGAAGATAACTTGATCATCGACCCCAAGGTTTGATGGAGTCTGGGAAGTAGAACCTGAAAAAACTTTCTTCAGTAGTTGCTATGTTCATAAAACAAGTGGTAGATAACTTTGAGAAGACGTATTATCGAGGCAGAATCCAATGACCGATATTACACGATACTTCGACTCACTAATGAATTATGATCATCCAAAAAATGGCTATTAATAAACATGTTAATGCATCAACTAGGTGTTCCTTTCTTTTCGAAGAGGTGGTAATGTTAGGTTTCATGTCAACTACGGAATTGATGAGGCAGACTGAAACAGGCATAGAAATATAGAAGGATTTCTCAAATGTTAAATAACCATCATTGGTAATATTTCACAAGAGTTCTTGATTCTAAGCATTCCAAATGCAGTTCTTAGATAATGAGGTACTAATAGAAGTGGAAACAGGCATAAAAGTCAATTTCCCTCTCATACAAACATCCTCGAATCAGGAAACCTATGGATCAAATTGAAATTCTCACAAAACCCAATCTCTCTCTCTCTCTCTCCCCTCTCTTCTCTGAATTAAGTTTCATTCTATTTTACTCATCTGTGTCATTAGATTTCAAAATCCAGGTTAAAAATGCTATCCAAAAGTAGAAAAATCAAAGTTAAGCCAGCATAGCTAGAAGATAACAAATTAATAGCACACTCTTGTATTCTTTAATCACCATGGCGGTCCACATAAATGCATCAGGATCTCCATCATCAAGCTGAAACAGGCTAGAACTTAAATAGAAATCATTACCCACACAAGAGACTAAAAAAAAAAATCCCAACTCTAAGCAATCAAATTAAAACCAAACGGACGAACACAGAACCACAGCCACAAATACAGGTCATGTCAAGGATTTTCCAAAGAGAAATCATCCATGAAGAACAAGTCAAAAATCATGAACGGAACGACAGGGAGAAAGCCTAGCGATTTCGATTCAGGTAGAGAAGATTAGTTTTCCTTGAGGACGATCATCGATTCATCATAATAATAAGAAGAAGAAGAAGAAAGAAAAGTAAGAAAAAGGTGGATGCAGACCAGAGGGGTTGGGATGGCGTTTGGGAAACTTGATTCGAGGGATCCTCTTGATTGCTTGGGCTCCACCCATGGCTGGTACGGTCGCTTTCTTGGGCTGTTTGCAGTGCAGATGGGTGGATGAAGATCTCGTGAAAGTGACGGCGATTTGAAAGCGAGACTCGACGGGGAGCGGCCACGGCTGCGCTTAAACGTACGCACTACCGACAAAGCCAACACACACAATATTATGCTAAAATACGCATTTCCTTGGCCTATAGTTTTCTTTTTTTTTTGGTTGATGGTTATGTTTATTTAGTTCATGTATTTTAAAATGCTTGTTGTTGATGTTAAATTATGGTACGTGAGCCAGCTAAAATCTGAATCGTGGTGAAAGTAGATGAATTGAGGTGGATGACCTACATTTGTATGGTGCTTGACCAATGTTCTGATGAGTAATTGAGCTAAATAAGTATAAAGTCGCGTATTTGGATATGAGGTAGGTTTTGCTGTTTATGGAGAGTTCGAGGAGGCAACTCTGTTGCTTGATCAATTCGTGTCGGGATGCTAGTGTCTGGTGTCAAGCATATCCCAAGTTAGAGGCCACAACTTGACAACATATCTGGATTGAGTACTTTGTTAAGGCATGACATTCGCAAGTGAAGGAGATATAAAACACCCTTATTCGAGTTAGTATCTTGTGTTCAGTTTCACCTAGCTCAACATTTTGACCATCTAAGCTCGATAAGACATCACATAAGGTCTGATTCGTGTTCACGTAGGGTATTTCCTTACCCAATACTTCTAATATGTTTCCTAAATTTATAGGGTTATTCATTTAGTCACTAATAAGTTTCTAATAACTTTTGTTTACATAATACATGGATAAGACCTATCATACCCAAAAACTTAATAATATAGAGATAAATACTTAGACATTTAATCATTAAATAATGGCATGTTGTATACCCATTTTTTTTAGTTCAACAAAATCGGGGTAGGGATTTGAACCTTCGATCTTTTGATCGATGATACATGTCTTTATTAGTTGAGTTTTGCTCAGATCAAACTAACAGGGTTAACAACAACGACCTACTAGATAGGTCATAAAATTTAAAAATTTGAAGTTTACATTAGAAACTACTTTCTAATACAAAGATAACATCGACACATTGTTAGAAGTTCATGAACCATGATTTAAAAAAAATAAAAAATTCATGAACATAGTATAAGAAATAAATAGACGCATTCCTAAAAGGTAAAAGATAAACTTTTAATTTAACCTTTTTTTATAATATTATTTTATTTGATTCAAAATTTATGGTTATATCTTTGAGAAGAGGCCGGTTACCCATGTGATAGACTTTTTAGCTATGATTAGGTTCACGCACTAAAACCGCCGCTTTTTACTTGCAAATCTAACAAAAGAAATAGAGGCCCAACCCAAATGAAGTAAATAGAAAATTTGATCATCCAACTAATATAAAGTAATAACTATATACCTCATAGGGTTTTACGTCGGTTTGTCGGATCGGTTTTTAGGTTAAAACCAATGTCGAAATTGACACAATCGATTTTCAAAAATGAAAATGGATCGTTCGACCTATCACCATTATCATCAACCAGCCAACTAATCAGTTTAGTAGGTCGATTGTGTCAACTTTTGCCAGTTGGGAGGGAGTGTATTGCACACGAGACTAGAATTTTTCATTGGTCTCGCATTGTTACCCTGGTCAACCAATTGGCCAACAGTTTGGGAATTGTCCAAACCAATCATTGATAACAGGGTGGTGAAACTGACCGACCGACATCGATTCGATCCATTTCGATCATTCTTATTGATTTTTCGGCCTCCAATATACATCCTTAATACCTCATATGAAGTATATTAGTCACATTAAATATCAATGATATACTTTATTGTAGGTATACCTAATATAATTGATACATCTAGTATCCAGTATATTAACTAACTTTAACTTTTCTATTTTATTTGGATTGGCCTCCAGTTCCATTTTATTTTATTTTTTATTTTTTTAACTATAATGATATATTTGAAATTTGGCTATATTTGCAGAACAAAAGAAATTGTTAACCATGTTTACAAATATAATATGACAAATATCGTTGCCAACCACTAAAAATACCCCTGCAAAATTATACGTGGAACTGAGGATTCTAAAAGGGACGGAGAAGCCCTATTTAAAGTTTATAATATATTTCTTTTTATAGAAATAAAAAATTAATTAATTACTTAAATTATGTTGTAACATGTCTATTTAATAGATTTGTAGAACATATTGTGATAGAAAGAAAGCATAAGAAAGGGAATAGTTTGGGGAAATAACCAATTTTTTTAGTTAAATTTCTTGGAGAACGTGGAGTCTTTCTTTCTCGATCGTTTGTCTTTTTCGTCGTGGATTCCAATTCGTTTCAACGATCAAATTCCTTTTATCAATGTCGTACTAAATTAACCAAATTTTTTTTTTATCATAGGAAGATATATTAAGTTACCATTTGATTAGCTACACAGAATGGTTTAAAGGCAAGATGTAATTGAAATAAAAAAAAAAGCAAGTTGTAATTAATTTTTTTATATTAAATTTAGGGAACCAAAAGAAAATTAAACATTATGGATTAAACTTATAATTCAATTTAAATAGAAAACTATTTCAAATAATCTCTAAAAAAATTAATTTGAAAATTCATATGCATGAATTTTGTGTTGAATAGAACCATATTTCAATTTTACGTTTAATTCATCGACGTGAGTTTAATTAGTCGATCAATAGGTCATGAGTTTGAATCTCCACAATTGTTGTACTAAAAGAATTTATGTTTAATTAAGAAAAATAAAAGGAGAATCAAATTTGACCTGAGATAAATTATTACCCTAAACTTTAAATTTCATAAATTGAACTAATATAAAAGAACTCCAAAAAAATAATTAATTTAGTGAAAATCAAACTTACACAAAATTTTGTTTAATTAATGCACAAGGTCGACTATTAAATAACTATACTAAAACTTACAAATTAAAAGAAAAAAGTTATAGTGTCGTGTTTTTTTTCCTGAATCTTATCAATTTCATACTAAATATATATATATATATATATATATATATATATTAAAATACTTTAAACCATTTGATGCACATGATAATTTGTCAAATGAAAATCAAAATCTGTCCTAAATAAGATTTACAATACTTTAAAAGATTTTAAGGTAAAGTATAATTTGAAACAAATGAAATTTTATGCCCCCATTTGATAGATGTTTATTGTGTAGGTTTTTGTTTTTACTCATCGTTCAGTGTATTTTCACATTTATTGAAAATACATTTAATATTTTAGTCAAATTCCAAAAATGAAAATAAAAGTTTGAAAACTTCTATTTTCAGTTTTAAAATTTTGTCTTAAATTTTTTAAATATTTGAAAAATGTATATGTAAATATCGAACACCCGAAATGAGAGTAGTATTTATAAGTGCAATTTTTAAATCGAATTCCGAAAATAAAAAATAAAATAGTTATCAAATTTAGTCACAAATTATGCTTAAAAATTGTTTTCCCAAAAAAAAAAAAAGAAGAAAACAAAAAAAAATTATGCTCCTATATACTAATTTACCGACTCGACAGCCCTAAAAACCCATAAGTCAGCGCAAAGAATCATCACTCCGGAGCTCCTCCGTTCTGCAATGGCGTCCCTAGTTCAAGAAACATCCCAAAAAATCATCACTCCGGAGCTCCTCCGTTCTGCCGCCAAGCAATCACAACGATGCCTCGTTGTCCCAGTCCGCCTCCGCCGCGCCATTAAGAAGTACCTTCGAGGTTTCACTTCCCCGAATTCGTTTCTCTATCGTAGCTGTTTGAGTATGTTTATTTCTTTGTTGATGTCTTTATGCCTGACTCTGCGGTGTTGTCTGTGCATTTCAGAGCAAGAAGTACCTCATTTGAAGAGGAAGGTGCTGAGGCTGTCTGAATCATTCAGTGGCATCAAGGATGTTAATCTGCAGCTGGCAGCGACCACTTCCAAGGAGCTTGTTGAAGATCCTTTGAAATCCGTAGAGCAATCCAAGCGCTGGAAGATTAAGAGCTGCTACGGTGATATTGGCTTTCAATACAGGGACGACGAGACGATTGCTTACGTCGCCTCCCGGATGCCTGCTGTCTTTTCTGCGTGCTACAGAGTTCTTAACGAGGTATAACAGGTTTCTGCATACTGACTAAATGATTAAGTTGGCTCTCTGTCATCTTCAGAAACTTGAGAAATGAACTGGAGTTGCAAGAAATAAGACAGCTTAAAGGATGGTATACGGGAGTGCATTTTAGTATGGTGTAATGCTTAGTGCAAAGAATTAACGTGCATACGGTAATTATGCAATACGTAATGGATTTAGGACTAAGTCATGTTATTAGTGAAACTTACGTGATAATCTCGGGAAGCTTCCTGTTTTCTACAGTCGTCTCCGTATGGTGATTGTGATGATACATATTATTACGAGCATCTGAAGTTTGACCTGGTTCGGGGTTTATGTCAGGTTGATTTTTACATTTGGGAATAATTTTTTGATGATATTTTTACATGTTATATACTTAGGTTCGTAGAAGACTACCTGATTTCTCTCCATCTAATGTATTGGATTTCGGTGCTGGCACTGGTTCAGCTTTCTGGTAATAATTTGTATGCTGTGTATAACAGGCTAATTCATTTGTTTGAAGTAGAATAGCTAATTACTTTGTAATTTGAATTCAAATTTCTAGGGCTCTGCGAGAAGTCTGGCCCCATTCTATAGAGAAAGTTAATTTAGTAGAACCATCCCAATCAATGCAACGTGCTGGACGGAGTCTGATACAAGGTATTGAGGAATTTGCATTTTTCTTGCTGCGAGTTGTGATTTTGAACCAGTAATTAGGAGTGAATTAAGTTAATATTCCGAGAGACCAATTTTTATTCTGATCCGATCATCAGAAAACAACTTATTCAGGTTAACTATTGCCATATTCACATTGTTAAAATTATATCTGAAAAATATATTGACCCCTCTGTATTTGAACTTAAAATTTCCAAAAATTAGTTGGCTCCATGGAAGAAATAATCCATGTACATTCCTTATTGTGATAGACTTGCTTTAGTACTCATAAAAACAACAAGATTTACATGTTGCATTTGTTTTAGGCCTAAAGAACTTGCCACTTATTCATGGTTATGACAGCATTCAGGCGCTTAACAAAGATATTAGTAAGTCAGAGAGAGAACATGACCTTGTCATTGCTGTAAGTAACACTTTAAAAAATTTTAAGGAGCTCCTGGCTTCTGTCTTCTCTTCTTTTCCCTTTTTCTTCTGCATACAAACTCTCAAACCTCTGCAAGTATGAAAAATATATGGTAATTTAGCTGTTATATCAGAGTACTAATTGATGATTCATTTTACATGCCGTGGGACCAAGTCTTATGTACTCGGAGAGATACCATCACTGAAGGACAGGGTGACCATAGTGCGCCAGCTTTGGAATCTTACGAAAGATGTTCTGGTAAATATTTTAGCTCTGGATTTCATGTCTAACAAGCTCTCATGATATCCTGTTGTGGCCCTATTATCTATGACTGCATGATTAATACAGAAGTAACAATAAGAAATTTTGGCGATCTTTTTCCTACAGTACCATATTGCAACTCTGAAATACCTAAATAAGTTGCACTGACTTTTTTTTTTTCCTTATTTTTCTTTCTCTGAAAATTGATTTGCACAAGCCTAAATTATCCCATTTCACCAGTTCTTTTTTGGCCATTTGCCATCTTCTGTGTAATTATTCCTTAATGTAGTTTAAGAAATACGAATGTGATGTAGGTCTTAGTTGAACCTGGAACACCACATGGATCTAATATCATATCTCAAATGCGATCCCATATATTGTGGATGGAAAAAAGGGTAAGTTGATTCTTTATTGTATCTATTTGAAAGTGGAGCACTTTTTCTCATTAATGATTGTGTTTTCTTCTGATATATAGAAATGGCATAAATATGAGAACAACAACAATATAGCTTGTAAGGACTTGGTAACTCAAAAGTGCGGTGCTTATGTAGTTGCTCCTGTGAGTATAACAGGTTCTTTCTCTGTTCTTTTATTTTTACAATTTTGCAGTACTTCTCCTCACTTGGCAGTCTTGGTGGCCTCCTTGATTTGTATAGAAAAATTTTCCCTGGTAATAATCAGCCTAACACTCTGTTTTTCATCTATCTTTCTAAGCAGTGTCCCCATGATGGAAAATGTCCACTAGAGAACTCTGGAAAGTATTGTCATTTCGTTCAGCGATTGGAGAGGACATCAACACAACGAGCTTACAAGGTTCATCTTCTTAGCATTCAACTCCATTTCACCTTAGCACTCATGTTGCGAGCTGTATGTCATGTTAAAATTGATGGGAAATTAGAAGGCATATACTAACATTCAGTATATTATTCCATAGATGTTACACATTTTCTAGTTTCATATTTATTTTTTTGTTGTAGCTTTTTTATTTTTTTTATATTTTAATTTTCTTTCATATCATAACCATTATGGGCCAAGGTAAATAGTAAAGGGTTTGGAGTTGGCCACCTAATATCCTATGAGTTATCTTGGCAAACCATACGTAGTACGATACGATCAAGCAGTTTTCTCATGAAAATAGTTTAGGTGTCTGCAAGTTGGTCCAAAAACCATGGATATAAAAAAAAATTCATATAATTTCTTTCTATGTGTCAATATCATTTAGTTCTAGTCTGTATGATTGGTATTTCATCCTTTTTGAACAAGAAGAGTTGTTATGTGTTCAATTTCTCTGTTTTTTGAATATTACTACAGTCTATTGAAGTGCTTGCCTGAAATTCCTTGGGGAAGATGGAATTTTTTTGCTTGTGGCATATACCACTCGGTGTTAAATTTATATGATAGCCAATTCCTAATGATCATCCAAAAGAGTAGTATTTAAACACATAAAATGAGCATATCATAATATATACTACGTTATGACTTGTATGGTTAGTCATGGTTACTGTTGAAGAAATTCCTGAGAACATTTTAATTCATTCAAGTCTAAATGTAGAGTTCTTTAAAAAAAAAAGTTAGCAGAAGATATTTTGGGAGAAAAACTGATTTTTCACATCTTTTTATGGTAGATCTTGAATGTCGTCTTGATGAATTTGCTTGCACCCCCTAAATCGACCTAAAATATCTTTGCTTATTATCATTTACCCATTTTTTTACGTGTAGCGTTCCAAGGGTGAATCTCTAAGAGGCTTTGAGGATGAGAAATTTTCTTTTGTTGCTTTCAGGCGTGGACAGCGTCCTCGGTGAGTTCATTTATATTCTTTTCAAATTCTCAAAGTTTTGAGGTCTCAATTCTTTGAAGAATAATAGAATTGTTCAAGTGATATTGTGTTGATTGTTGGCAGTTTATGTATTTTTATTACTTCTCCAACGTCATATCTTCATCTTGATATTTATATGTAGACTCTCAATAAAACAACCGTGTTTTCACTTCATTGCTTTGATTTATTCAGGGAACCATGGCCTCTTGATGGCATGAAGTTTGAGACGCTAAAGGAACAGCATGCCAAAAGAAATCCAGAAGATCTAGAGATCGACTATGGTAAACATTAAATAAAATATAATGTCTTTCATTTCTTTCTAACCCTGCCAGTAAGTTGGAATGGCAACAAAAATCTTCAAACTGATCTCCATTGGCTACAATTTAACTAAAACCGTCATCACTCCTTACTTGACTATGGCAGAGGACCTAATAAAGTTGAACACACAAGACATTGTTCCATACCAAGAAGTGGATCCAGTTACTTATGACTCTGATGTTATCGAAACTGAAAATTTTGATGATGGAGAAGAAGAGGAAGAAGAACAAGGGGAATCTGTGCTTGCTGATCTTGGTGGTGGTTGGGGCAGGATTGTATTTTCGCCAATACGAAGGGGCAGGCACGTCTCGATGGATATTTGTCGATCAACAAAGCGGGATGCCTCGGAGGGCTCGTTCGAGCGAATTGTTGTCACACAAAGTAAGAATCCTACTTTACACCATCAAGCTCGAAGGTCAGTTTGGGGTGATTTATGGCCTTTTTGAATTCTGTCTTCATGTCTGGCATCTCCTTACATGAATTATATTCACTACTAGAAAATTTGTATAGAAGCCTATAGAGTTTAGACTTTCACTTATTATTGCTCATTGATTTGAGGAGCCAAGAAGTAATTGATGGCTGGTTGTTGGTATTTTTATATTTGTAATTCTTTTATATTTGATTTTCAATCTTAAGAGTAAAAAGTTGGCTATTTCTTTCTTTCTTTCTTTCATTTTTTCCTTATTAGTTAAAAAAAGAACAAGAACGGCTATTTCGTTGGTGCTACAGAACACGGATTTAAGAAACTCTCTCAAACATTAGGTATTTGATTAAGACAGTGCAAAAATAGTAAATGACAAAAAAATTGAAAAAGTAGTGATTTGTTTCTTGTTTGTTTGTTTTTTTTTTTGGTCTCATGTTGCTTTCCTTTTTTCAAGGAAGAAAAAAAAAACTATGTTTAATAATTGTTGTCTGTTTGTTTAAAAAAAAAATCAGGAACATGTCTGTAACCCTATATAATCTATTGTTCTCTTAACTGTAAAATCAATTGGATGAAAATTAAATTTTTAAATAAAATAATCATTTCAAATTTTTGTTATGGATTTTTCTTAATTAAAAATGATAAAATAATGATTTTACTCAATATTTTTGAAAAATTGTAAAATGTGAATTAGAAACAAAAAACTAGTAGATTTTGACGTTTTCAAAATTTACAAAAATTATTCTTAAGAGATTATAATACTCTGCAAACTTATTCTAAAAGTTGATTTCAATCTAATTTTTTCTTTTCCCTGGTCTCTTAAAATCAGTTTTTAATTAAAAAGATTTCAGTAATTAAGGAATCATTTTTCTAAAAATCTAAAAGGAGCTTCCAAATAATTTCTAAACAACAGAATTTTATATCTGGAAACAAAAAAACCATACATGGCATACATATTTCATTAATGGAAGCAGAACCTGCAATGCATATAAGATTGAAATATACAGTAGAGAGAGAAAGAGAGAGAGGAGAGAGAGATGTAAAAAAATATACTCAGATTAAGAAGTAATCAATGAAGGAGTCTAATTGAATGTAGTCTTCTCCTTGGAGGTTGAATAGTTGCTGATAAGAATCATCTTCAACCTCATCAATCATCTCACCATTGGCAGAACAATTCCATGACCCTCCATACAAAATCTCACACCCACCAAAAAGATCTCCACTTTCTATCTTCTCTTCTTCTCCCTTCGCCGCCAATTCAATCTCGGCTCCGCCCCCGCCGCCTCCTCCTCCAGGATTTCCCGACGACAATGGAAGCGCACTTGCCACGCCACTGCTCGAGTTATCCTCGTCGCAAAACGATGAAACTCGGGTCGGTTTTGTTGTCTTTGACGACTCTCCATTTTCGGAGTTTGAAGGGATTGTAATCCTCTCCTTCCTTGCTTGATTTCTTGTGTTTTCTGTTGCTGTTACAGCCAGCCTCTTGCTAAGATGGGAGTTCCAGTAGTTTTTGATCTCGTTGTCCGTTCGGCCTGGGAGCCTACCGGCAATGAGAGACCAACGGTTGCCGAGGAGGGAGTGGAGTTTTATAATGAGGTCATCCTCATCGGCGGTGATGTTGCCGCGTTTAATGTCGGGTCGGAGATAGTTCATCCATCTCAGTCGACAACTCTTTCCACATCGAAGTAGACCTGAATTGTGAGTAGATATAAGAGAGGAATGGAAAGAAATTCAGTGAATAGAGAATGAATAAGAAGAGAAAAAAAGGATTGAAGAATGACCAGCTTTCTTTGGCAAAGATCTCCAATGGCCTTCACCATGTTGTTGAATGTAGTTGACAAGCAATGCATCTTCTCTTGCTGTCCATGGCCCTTTGTGTAAGCCTCCATTGGAACAACATGATGATGTTCTTCCCATTTCTTGAGAGAGAGAGAGGGAGAGAGGATGGAAAGTTTGCATAATGTAGTCTTTTCTTATATACTACATCAAGTGGGAAGGAAAAAAGAAAAAATAAAAAGAAAAAAATGAAAAGAAAGTGGGAAAAGTTCAAATTTTTACATGTATTTGGCTCAATTTTAACCTTAAACTTAAATCCACAGTGAAATTATTACTTTCAGATCATTTTTAGTTTTCAATTTTTTAAAATTATGCAATTATTTACTCACAATTTCTTTGGCGTGCTTTCACGTTCCTTAAAAACACATTTGAATTCTTAGACAAAGTTAAAAAGCAAAACAGCAAAACAAGGGGATACAGGTGAAAGTAATAGTTATGAATTTAGTTCAACTAGTTAAGACATGCATTTTCGATCAAAAGGTCGTGTATTTGATTCACCCCACATGTTGCATGGGAAACTATTCTTTTTCTATTGGTTTTCCTAATTTGTTGGAGAATTAATTTTTGGCTAGGTTTTAACCTTTTAGTGTTGAGTTGGAGTACTTCTTTTCCATGTTTAGTTTTGTGGTCAAGTTAGGTAAGTATATGAGTAAAAATGACTTCTTTTAATAAAAAAAAAAAATCGCGTTTCTCAAATATTCAATAATAACATGATTTAAGCGTGGTTCAATTAGTTAAAGGTAGAGTTTCAAATTTCAAGCGACACGTCGACATGTCGAGTACCTCGACATCGACACGGGGAGAATGTCGTTTTTCTCCCAGTGTCGACGACATGTCGACGAAATGTTGTTTTTTTACTTATAATCTATAAATTGATTTTTTTTAATAATTTGAAAAGATATACTCACTAGTGGTGTCGATGGATATTTCGATTAAATAATTTGAAAATATATGTATAGTTTGTTTGGTTGAGATAACGTAGGAATTGATTTTTTTTCCCAACTAAAACGCGTTTTTTTTTTTACCTTTTGTGATGTTTTTCTTGTTGTTTTCATTAATTTAGCATCACAAAAGCCCCAAATTTAGTAGTGTTTGTTTCTATCTTTTTATCTCTTATAAGGCCAACCTCGTAGCAAATAAGTAAATCTGACTAACAAAAATCAAATCTTTCCCTTTCAAATTTGGCTTAAGATTATATGTTTATTTGAATTAAAATAAAAGATCATGTTTGGTATTAGTTAAATTATACCACCACTATTGGTATATAATAAATTTTATACATATTTCAATCTTGTTTAATTATTGAACTAAATATTAGATTTGATTAGAAATTATTGATAGAACATAATCAATCAACAATAACTCTAATTTACTAATTCAAATAATTTACATGTAAGTATATACATGATTTTGTTCTCACGGTATCATCACAACAACATTTTCATAAGTCTATTATTGATACATTTAGATATGATGATCAAAATTGAATCATTATGAGCTAATTAAGCTACCATTAAAGTTTTTTTTAATAATTCAAAAAATTTGCATAAATATCCACAATTTCCATATTTTTTTCCGAAATATCCATCGATATCGACATGTCCATCGACATATCCGTAAAATCGGGACCTCGACATTTCCATCGATATCGACATTTTGAACTTTGGTTAAAAGACATTACTTATCCATGTTGAACTGAAAGCACGCTAATGCACAAATAGAGTAAATTATAGTAGTTGTCGCCCACTTCTAAGATTTTCTGGATATGTATAATTTGCTACATTTTTTTTGTTTAAATTATGAATCCTTATATTTTAGATCACAGTATTTTTTCATCATTATCAACATAAAAACCAAAGTTGGAAATTAAGAAATGTTTAAATAGCAACGGTAATTTCATACAAATACTACTGTGCCTACCACTTTATAATTTTTTTTTTTCCTTTGAATGAAGTTAGGTTTAAATATGTAATTTTTTAGTTTCATGATATATGTTTGAGTTATGTTTAGGTTGACAAGAAATGTTAGTATTTTGTCTATAAGAGATTTGTTTCATAGTTATTCTCGAATAAAGCTTCCAGACCATTCAAAATGAATAAATATTATGAACAAATTTTTACTTAAAAATTTTATTTTTATGGAACGAATCCTTTAAGTTGAATAAGTGGTATAATCAATACCTCATCGAAATCAAATTGGAAAATTAAAGGTGAACCAAATAAGAAATCACACAAAATTTAAGTGACAAAATACTCAAATCATGTCATAAAAATGTCCCAACACAACCTAGCCATAAAACTAGGTAGATGTAGAGACGCTCAAACTTAGTAATAAAACATTTAAATCTAGCTAAAAAAGTATGTGACACAACCAAAAGAACCAATATTCTAAAAAATATCTTCCTCCCATAACAATAATGCCAAAGTAGTTAATACAAATCTTCATCAAGATATTAATTTCACTCCTTAATTCAAGTTTAAGAGTATTATTTTATTTTTTCTGAGTTTAGCAAGGATGGGGTGTGAAATCGAACCTTCAACTTAGGGAAGGGTAATAAGTGTCAATTCACTMTTTTATACTTAAATTTGCATTCAAAGTTTAGGGACTAAAAGTACCTATATATATTTTTTAAAATATACCATGTTTGGTAACAAATTAAAATCACATTTAAATTGATTTGAAATCATTTTCTCTAAAGAACTATATTAAATTAAAGTGGATTATGTAACTAATAATTATAAAGTGATTAACTGAGAAGCACTTTATAATATAATTTGACATGTGTAGAATGACTTTTAGATGTAGTGCAACAATAAGACTAAAACCTACCATAAGAAAATATAACCAATCACACTAGTATTCTAATTAAAACCACTTTAACAAAAAGTATTTTTAAAGAAAAACAATCTCTTAAAAATAAAGTCTTTAAATTAGAAGGTACACCATAAACACGAATTCTCCCTTTTCTCTGTCACAGAAAGAAAACATAGAGATAAATAATACATACTTACCAAGGTAAAATATAATGGTCAACATGAGCAAAGCTAACCGATTAACGCATATATATCCTCGACCAAAATGTCGTCATATGTTCGAGAACCCAGCAGCCACATCGTTGAACTAACCCAAAAAAAAAAAGAAAAGAAAAAGAGTAAAATATAAGGGTATGTACTAGCTCATGTCATACAAGTTACCCCACATAATAATAGCATGATGATTCATAATGGAAAGTGAATTTGGAAGTTTTGGGGAATTGATTTGAAGAAGTTTTCATACAAGTAATTGGAAAGTGCATGTGTGTATTATTTGTGTAGGGTAAGTTGAAAGGCAAAGCTCAACCACCCCCTTCTTTCCCTTGGCCTTGAGACTTGACAGCTGCATGCAATTGCAAATACACTTTTTCATTTAATGCCCAATTTGGCCACCCTCAAATTACCCCATTTCCCAACTTCTCAATCCAAAACCCTCTGTCTTTATTAATAGAATCAACCCACCAAAAATACCAT
Organism: Momordica charantia; assembly: GCF_001995035.1. The sequence goes on from NW_019104490.1 coordinate 2,311,964, forward strand.
CACCCTTCTTCTCCATTTCAAAGGAAAACTATTCTCCTTCATTGTAGATCTATCCTTCTTAGTTTTCTTCTTTTATCTGATAGAATTGATTGTGTAGGTTAATTGTATTTTGAGAGTTTGAACACCGTCCCATTTCAACCATAAGACAACCCCATCAAAGACATCTGCTTTTTCATCCTTCTAATTCCGTTTTGTCTTTTGATATATCCCAAGAAAAGAGGAATACAGATGGACAAACTTTCCTATGCAGAAAAGAAAATGACATAATCAAAGACATTAAATGCCAGACCAGAACAACAAATCAAAACGAAAGATTCTGCTAAAACATCAAAAGAACATTTTCCTTCATTGAATGGAAATTCAAAAATCACAATTATCCAAATTTAGGGACATCAAAAGCAAATGCCCCACCAGATAGATGCCTCTATTATACACATAATGTAATGTAATAATTGTTACATATATCAAAACAGGAGGACCATTGCCTCTTTTGATTAGACTTTCACTCAGTTTTTCTTTCTTTCTTCTTTTGTTTTCTGTTTTCTTCTTTCCTATTTCCTGAAAGCCAGGCTCCCAGTCTCTTCACAAATAAAAGAATCATGTATGATAATTTAAACCTGTATTATACTGGCATCCCTTCCAGACTAATCCCGATATCTCGACGATCTGCAAGGGACGTTAATTAGATCATAGAAACAACATGGCTCGGAGGGATCGGAACATTACATCGAGG
>NW_019104490.1:2312731-2323885 GCF_001995035.1 Momordica charantia
GCAAATGCAAATGCCGAAACCGAATCATTTCGGGGGAACTGGCTCATAATCGAATAGGCAAACCGTAGTTGAGAAATGTTCTGATTCGTCCATCCCATCCAGCAGTTACAATCACAAGACCCCACATGTGCGGAGAGTTAAGCATGCTTTGACAAGCATTCTTCAAAAACTTGAACTCAGATTTGCACATTGAAGGTGAAGGTGAAGGGGTCATTGAGCTAGAATCATGGAGTTTCTCCTCCGGCCAAGTTGCAGATCCTTTGAGCAACTCGGGAAAAAGAGTACGGCTTAGAGAGAAGCAATCCGGTGACGATGAGGGAACCTTGTGTTCTCTCTCGCCATCATCATCCACGTACTTCAGCTCCTTTTCAGGGACACTTCCCACTGTATCACAAACTTGCGTTGGAGATAAAGGTGGTTCCAGTGTGGTTTTTTTCACACCAGACCAAGGTATGGCCATCGTTGCATTTCGAGAAAAGAAACTTTCGGATGACCAGATTTTCTTTTTCCGAGATGCTTTGTCCTTGCAATTGTAGTTCCAAACATAAACGTTTTCTTCACCGGCCGAAACAATATGCTTCCCATCTGAGGTAAAAGAAGCAGACATCTTGTTTCCAGCACTTCGAAGACCTAAGGAGAAAAAGCAGAAAGAAGATTAACAATTCTGTTTCTTTCTTGCTCCTTTTTTCTCTATGGCATCAACCCGAAAGTGGAAATATCGGCATACCCTTGAATTTGCAGATGACATCACTTCCGGAAATTATATGAACCGGCGAATCAACAGAACAGACCATTAGTTTGTTCGGGTCGTTAGGAGAGAACTGTAAAGACAACAGAGTGTAATACATAAGCGAGTCGAATCGACATGTTGAGAAGACTTTTGGGGATGTGATAAAAATACCTCAAAACCAATTATTCTCTTCCCAGGTGACTTTTTTTTCCCATTTAAGCATATCCGAGCATCGAGCACCAATCGATTATCTGAACCAATAAAATAAGAAATAAATTTCAGAAATTTATAAAGAAGCTGCAGCATTTTCCCATTCAATTGCTTTACTACACCAAGTTAATAGTATACACATGTACTAAAAATAGGCATGTGTCATCTTATTTTCATCAAACAAAGTTACCTCCACCATGTTATTTGATAGTAAAGGAAGATCTCAACAAGCTAAATTATACAATTAGACCAAATAATTTCAGGCCTAGCTATGTTAAATGTAAAACATTGAGATGCATTAGATGAGACGATCTTACTTGAACCAGATCTATTCTATACCTAATAGATTGTATAATTATGTCCTTGAGTTCTAAAGATGCATACGATGTTGATAAAAATACCTGTGCAATGACCTTACTTAAACTAGATCTATTCAATAGAAAAGAAGCAAAACATAGTAGGAGGCAAAAACATATTATAAATCATTTTGATTGCAGCGAAAGAATACAACTCTTCAGTCAATGCAATGAGAACTTTTGGGATGTGGGTTCTATAGAGATGTTTGGCTGACAATTTTGATAAGTTTGGGTTTATGAAACTTGGGGTCGGGAAGCCTGAATAAGTATAAATTGTTGAAGAAATAGGATTTAAAAATCTACGCTTGTGTAACAATAACATGGTCTTTGGAGGGGTTGAGAAATCTTGGGAGGAAGTCTGCACTCTGGCTTGGTTTCATGTTTCCCTTTGGAATTTGGTGCCCTTTTGCTCTTTGATGTTGCTAGATTGGAGCCCATTCTTTTACTTTGGCTCCCTTTTGTTGGGCCATTTTTTTATAGGTCCTTTTGTATTATTTCATTTTTCCCGATGGAAGTTCAGTTTTTTTTCACAAAAAAAAAGGGGGAAAAAACATAGGTTTGATTTGGGGGTTTATAATTTGGAGATGTTAGTACGTAATAAAGGTAAATTTCATAGCATGAGTTTATAAAACACGGGTTTAATACAAGCCTAAAGGATTACCAAACCCCAGACCTAGGATAAGCAAACTAACATCTCCCCAACATAGGCTTGGCTTATTAACCTCGAGCGATAAAAAACATTAACCAAGGAGCCAAACACCCCCAATTGAAAAAACAGCATCATCAATACACAAATAAACTGCAACAAGAGGCAGAACTAATAGCATTTTCCCAAGAGTTCTATTAATATCAAGTAGATTATATTTATAAAAAGAATGACACAACGTGAGAGAAAAGAACTGGATTAAAGCAATATTGCACTGCACATGTATACCTATGATATTATAGAAACGGCAGTTTCCAGTCATGGATCCCACAATTCCTCCCTACACACAGGTTAAGTAAGAAAGTAAGTAATACTACAGAAATAGGGGATGGGGCAGGAGGCCGACAGACAAAAATACAAAAATCACAAAAACTATATCGAACCTTTCCATCTGGTCTGTAACAGACTGCAGTTACTATCTCACGGATATCAATATAATCAATCACTTGACAAGCAAGAACTTCCCAAATCCGAACTTTACCGTCTATTGAGCCACTTATGAAGTGATTTTCATCTAGAGGGTTGAAACAAACACACGTCACTGCAAAAGATGGTAAAGAAATCATCAAAAAAAATCTACTGAATAAACATAGGGAGATAACAAGAACAAGAAAAATATTTCGTCCATCAATATTAATGTGAAATCATACATAAAAAACCAACAATATATGTATGCCTGAAGAAATCTACCGTAATTATTATGACAGTAAACTCTTAGGCACGAGTCACATCCCAGCTGCCAAAGGCGAACTGTCTTATCAACGGAAGATGACAGCAGAAGCTGCAATAGAACATAAAAACATGAAAAATCAGTGGCTTTAGCAATTTAAGAATAAAGAGTAAACAATACGTAAGGGTATCCACAAATTACTGGTATCATTAGAGGCATCATGACAATCATAAGCATATATACTGAAGAAATGAATTTGTATAAAGGCCCATAAAAGAGTGGTTTATGATACTGACCCCTTTCTTTGACCAAGAGAGATCCAAGACCTCGCCACTATGTCCCAAGAACTCATGCAGAGGCTTTTCCGATATCCTAAATAGCTTTGGTGGAAAGATTACACAGGCTGTGTTTGATGATCTCTTCAATTTGGTCTTGCCTACAGTCTCTGTTGGCACATCCAAGGGCTCTAACTTGGACACAGGATTCATTGAGAAATACAGAGAGGAAGGATCGATATCATGAATGTCAAAATTGTCGAATTTCACATCTTCAATCACCTGCCATACACGCACAACACCATCTTCACCAGCAGTAGCTAAGTATCTTCCATCAACACTAAACTTCATTGTAGAAATTGACCCTTTATGTGCTTCAATCTCTTGTCCCACAAAAAGGGATGATAATTCCTTGGACTGCTTTTTATATGGATGAACGCGAACTTGTTGAATCCCTGTCTTAGATGATGAATTGAGAACACCACGCTTAATTGTGTCCTCCTGGTTGTCAACCATACAAGTCACCGCACCCAATTTTCTCAGCCAACCCTTCTTTACCTCTTTTTTGGCATTGACCAAAGGCCCAGCCTTTTCAGCATTTTTGCGAAAGAGTTGCCGAACCAAGGGAGACTGCCCAATGTTCCGTTCAAACTCATCAAAACTGAAGGATCGATTCGAACCAACTTCCCGTAATATGTTCAACATTCCATCTTGACTGAGACTATCCACGACAAACTCAGTCCCATTGTCCAAATTCCTGATAGTACAAGCATAACTCTCCTCCACAGCAACATTTCCAGACGATTCTGGCACTTCATTTGACATGGAAGACATGGTAAGCCTTGAAGACAACTCCCCTTCAGAACCTGAAAGTCTCAACACCGTTCCACAATCTTCTAGAATTCTATCACTATAAACCCTCCCGAAACAAAGCCCTTCCTCTTCATCTCTGTCGTCAAAATTCTGACCTAAATCCAAACCCATCCATTTGAGGAACTTACTTCTCCTCTCATGAACACTTTCCAGATTCCTTATCCAGGCCCCATACCCTAAAGTTTCAGGAACATCTCCGTCATCCCCAAAACTTGTACTACAGTTCTCAGAGCAATCAGATCCCCAATCAGAAACAGAGGAGATCTCCTCACGGGTATCATAGAATCTTTCAATTTCCTCCTCACAGTAAATCACATCCATCATGTCTTCTCTCTATTTACCCCCTCCCTTCGCTTCAAATCCATGGCATCCTGACTAAAAGTTCAATGATAAATACGAAGCCAGAAACCAGTCGTCTGAACCGTCGCGGACGCTCAATAATCTCAATTCGATCCTACATAGACTTCAACTCTGGTCACCGTTTTCAAGAATTCAAAAAACAAACAAACAAAATGAAAAGCCGTTAGATCCACGGTCATCAACCCATCACCCAAATGGAATCAGGGACATCGAATCAATCGACAAAAACAGACCAACCCAAAGGACACGAACACAACAGTAAACGCAATCACGACTCTCCGGCGAAACAGAAAAATCAGTACCCAGAAGAAAACAGTAACCGATGATCCAAACCATAAAAATTAGAGAAGAATAGGAATCATACAACCAAAGTAAAGATGGGGGAAGCGATTTTTCTCACCTGGGTCACCCCTGAACTCGGGTCAAACCCATCTGGGGCTCTTCCGCTTTTTGGACTCTTCTCTGCGGAGAAGTTACCAGATGCGGAGGCAAAGAATACTGTACGGTGATGTTAACCGAAGGAAGGAAAAAGGAAGGAAATTGAAGGAGGAAAGTGAGAGCAAAAATACAAAAATGAAAAATTTGGGAAATGGGAGTAAAAAAGCCAAGCGCCTCGGTGCGACCGCCTGTGACAACAATTGGAGTGCGGAGGCTGAAGATGGTTTGTGGAGAATCTTAGTACACGGAATTTCAAGTCGCTTTTTTTCGCTCTCTCATCTTCTTTCGGTCAAAATTAAACATCTAACCATTTTACTTTACTTTATTACTACTCACTACTATATATTAGATTATACGTTGGAAAACTCCAAACTATCTTAATAGTATAGTCAAAAGAGTAACTCCTTAAAAGTAAAGAGAATCGCTCGGACCTTCATAATGGTCGAGTCGAGATAGTTAGGACTGGCCGATCGAGACTTCTTAAAGGCCAAGTTGACCAACCGCCGTCTTATCAGTTCATCCTCGTAAGGGACGAGTCAATGCTTTCTGTGTTGGTTGTCGCAAACCAACAATCGATTCTATGACAAAGCATTTTGTGATTTGTAGGACTCTCATAAACCATCCCTCAGTTCCGATTGGAAGTTCAAACTCTGTAAATAGAGAGTTTCGCCTCACTTTTTAGGTATGTGAAACTATTCTTAAAATAGTGTATTGATCGACCGAGAATAACTTGAACATTAAAAAAAAAGTTGTGAGTTCGATCTCTCACTCTACATGTTATTAAAAAATCCTGAAGACTTTTACCATATCAACATATTATTTATTTATTTGCCAAAGCCTACTCCACCTAATGAATTAAAAAAAAGTTTAGTCACAGTAATCAAATTTAAACAAATTTGATATTTGATGTAAAGTAAATTCAATTCACACTTATGCATATTTTTTAGAAAAAAAAAGAAGAAAAGTTACTATGTTTTTTAAAATACATATTAAATTTATGCTATCGAGTAAATTAATCTATTTAATTTGTTAAATTAAACTGTTAAAAATTTATAAATTGTAAAACTGATTATTATTATTACTATTGTGTTGAAAAACAATAAATTTTGATAAAAAAAAATTATGTTAGATTTGAACAAAATTAATATAGTAAAAATAAAATTAACAAAGTTAAATATGAGTAGAAGTTTGAAATATAACAAATATATATATATATATATAAAAGAAGTAAAAAATAATAACAACAAGAACAAGTGAAGAAGATAAAACCACATCATTAAAAATTTCTTTAAAGGAGAATTATTCTCATGTCACCTTGTTACACTTTTGTGAAAGAAAGATAAAAGCTACGTTGTTTAATAAAATATAGATGGAAAATAGAGTCTTTAAAAACTTTTGGAATTCCAAACCTTTTTAAATTCCATGAAGTATATATGTCTTTAAATTTTTATAAACAAAGGTAAAACTACCCGTATTCTACTTTTTTATTTATCAATAACTATAGAGGTAATTAAATTCAATTTTCCAACCCTCCCATAAAGAGTCAAAATTAAGAAAATAAAAAATTAATTTAATTTTGATGTAAAAATGTGTGGCAGTGAACAAGTCTTAAAGGCTTGAATTAATTTATATTTTTTTTTAAATTAAAATGAAGATAGTTTTGACAAACTTGTTACTTTATTTTATTGCATGGGGCAAAATGATACTTCTTCAATCTCATGTAAAGTCGTATAAATTTTTATGAACTATAATATAACTTTTTTTTTTTTTGTTTTATCCTTGTATATTGATTATTATCATTAATTATTTCGGATGGAAATTCAAAATTCTAGAGGTAACTCTTACCTTAACCATTAAATTATGAACATGTGGGTGATTATTATCATTAATTGTCTGTCAAAGTGAGCATAGTTCAACAGTAATTGATATATACCTCCAATCACGAGGTTGTGAGTTCGATTGTCCACCCCACATGTTATATTTATAAAGAATGAAAACGATAGCAACTAATTCTCAAGAATTAGTCTACAAAAATTTAGAAAACCCCAAATAATCCCATATTTTGTATCAAGTTTGGTATAAAAACACTTTTTGTTCTTTTTAAGTAACAATTTAATTCTTAAATTTTAATTTGTCACGATTTAGTTATTGTACTTTTAAGTCGGTAACAATTTAGTTACTCAACTTTAAATATGTAATCATTTATTTTATGTAGTTTAAATTTTGCAACAATTTAATCTCTATTTCATGAAAAATGTTAAAGATTTAATAGGGTTCTTAACGTGTTGTTTGATAAACTGTTGAGAGGTCAAATGTGTTTATAAATTACAAAGACTAAACCATTATATATTCAAAATCGACATTTAAATTTGATAAAAATTTTCACGGTAGAGAGTAAATTGTTCTAAAATTTAAACTATAGGATAATTATATTGTTACATGCTAAAGTCCATGGACTTAAACTTTTATCAATTTGAAAGTATATAGACTTTTTTTTATTTTCTTTTTGAAAAGGATATAGACTGGATCAAAAATTAAATCCTTACTCAACTGAAGGAACAAAAAAAAACTTTTTTTAACCATGTTAGCTTTTTCTAGTAACATAAAAAATAAATTACTGTTTCCCCTGTGGATCAAGCAATTTAGTCCAAACAAACATAGCTCCATGGTAATTGGTATGCAGCTCCAACCAAGAGGTTGTGAATTCGAATTCTCTCCCAACACGTTGTACTGAAAATAAATTATGTCTATATAGAGAAAAAAATAAAATGAACTTTTGAAACAAGATATATAAAATAACATTTATCAACTATTTACATAATACATTAAAATAATACGATTTCTAAAATTTTATATAGAGACATCAGACATTGTATAAATGATAAAATTCATATAAAAAACCTTCTTTTTAAAAAATAAATTTACTTGTGAGTATTTTTGTACTAAAAAAAATAATAATAAATTTACTCAAGCCATCTTTTATAATCTGTATACAAATAGGATAAATCACTCAATAGTGTTCAATAATTGAATTTTACTTGATAAATCATTGAATAAAATTTAATAATATCGAGACAAATTATTAAATATTAATAATACACATGAAACTATTTACATATCAAAACTTGTATACCACATCAATTTTATTATATATTTGATTCTTTAAAATAAAAAGAAGATATTTATTTGACCAGTTATTTCAATCTTCAATTATTTAAGAAAAACTTATTTCATATCTAACTTTATAGAAAATTTTGTTGGTTAGATTGTTTATTTATATATATATATATATATATATATATATATATATATTATTTTAAATTTTAGATGAAAAAATAATAATGAATTAAAAAAATTGGAAAAGAAAATATGGTGTGTAAAGTATAGGTATATTTATTTTATGGTTGAACCACTGCCTCACAATTTAATGGTTCAACCACTTCTTGAGGTTGCTATCCACACTTTATTCCCATTTTCTAAGATCTTTCCTTGTCAAACAACCCAACTTTGGGGGATAAAATTAATTAAGATTCATTATCTTTAACCAAAATTGGTGAAAAGTGTCATAAATATCATATCATGATTATCCAAATTTTCTTTATAATATAATGTTCAAGAAAGTATAGTACTATATATTTATTATTCTCCCTGATAGGTTTAATTTGAACCCAAACAAGGAAGATGAAACTCTAACCTATGACTTAATAAACGTACTAATGTTTGGCTATTCTTTTTAGTGAGGTGGAGATCGAACTAATAACATTTAAGATGGTAACAAATGAGCTTCATATATTTATTAGGGTTTAAATATTACTTTGGTCTCAGTACTTTTCGACTTTGATTCATTTTTGTCTATGTACTTTCACAACGTCTATTTTGATCACTACACTTTTAGTTTTTGTTCATTTTAGTACCTTTATATTTTCAAAATGTTCGTTTTGATCCTTGTATATTTCAAATATGACCATTTTGGTCTCTATTTGTAAAATTTTAGATACACAATACAAACTGTTTAATACAAAATTGTGATTACGTTTTAAAAAATTTAGTGAATGAAATATCATGCTAAAATTGTGATAAAAATAAATGAGATAAAAATTAAAATTAAAAGACCAAAATTGTTCCTTTTTAAAAATACATGGACCAAAATGGAAAGTATTTCGAAAGTAGACGAACTAAAATGAACAAAAGTTAAAAATACATAAACTAAAATAACCATACAAAAATCATAAGACAAAAACCAAAATGATCCCGACTACGGAATCAAAATAATATTTAAACCTATTTATTACTCAATTTAAATATCACAAGAGGCATTCTCTTTTTATTGAATTTGGAAGCAAATTAATAATTATATATAGGGTGGCTAGGTTACCTAGTGGCACAAATGGTGAGAGGCCCTTAAAAGCATGAAATGACAATAATGTCCAAAAATGCTAAAGCTTTGAATAGTAAGTGCCATGGGTCACACCAATTATTTAATTAAGTCTAATTTTGATCATTATTCTTTTTTCTTTTTGTAATTTTCTAATTGTTTTATGTAGGAAAAAGCATCTCTACTATTTGATATTTGGTAGAATTAAAATTTTAGTTATTTTTTCTTTTGTGGAAAAAAAATCATTTAGTGTGGATTTGATTTGTTCGGTTTTTTTTCCTGGTCTACTTTAAATAAAAATTTAAATAAGGATCTTAGCCACATTTTTTAATATTATAAAAAAGTACTTTTAAAAAATTTTACTTTTCTTAAGAAAAATTTAGGCTACAATTTTCAAAAAATACTTTTAAAAATATAGAGCTAAAATCAAAGAGTCCATTCGATTTTTTTTTTCTAAAAAAGTAAAGAAATACTTAATAAACAACCTTAATTTTTAAAACAAAACAAAAATTAAAATATTATCAAACAAGAGCAAAATTTTTTGAAAACTTTTTGGAACATAACAACTTGATCTCTGGTGATCTTCATTGAGCCAAGCACAACATTATATAATTAAAGCAAACTATTAATAAAGTAAGGAAAAAAAAAGAGATTAATTAAGTTTAAAATATAAATATAATTTTAATAAAAGGTTGTATAGATATAAGGAGCTGGAAAAAAGGGAATGAAAAGGATGGTCAACTTCAGTTGGATTGGAAATCTTCTTTGATTTGAATAATCCATATAGTTGACGCACAAAAATAACAATTGATCATCAATAAATAAATGGTTAATAGCAAGTCTTTTTTTTTTTTTTTTTGAAATTAATGGTTAATTGTAAGTTTTAATTGTATTCTTAGATTTTGAATTATACTTCTATTTGATCTATGTCGTTAACATCATTAATGAAATATTTATATGATATTATTTTTTTAGATAGATATGATAATTCCATCGAAACAAGTAAATTTTTAATGCTACAATCATATTAAAAAAAATTTATACAAGCTTTTTATATTTAGACAATGTGTATAATATTTAAGATTAATAATGCGAGGTCCATAAAATAGAATAATATAAATAGATCAACTTTTATATATATTGAATTATGCTTTTGTTCCATCTATGTCATTAACAACATTAACGAAATATTGATATGATAATCCTATTAATCCGTCCAATTATCTATTGCTTTCCGTCTCATCCTACAATCTAGTTGTCGGAAAATACATAGGAGTTACTAATTCCTAGGGTAGGTGGCCATCATGGGATTTGAATCCATTCCTTCTTAATTAACCCTAATCCTTTTGGATCAATGAATCATCCATGATGATTGGATATATATGACAATTACCGTTGAGCTATGTTCGCTTTCACCATATTTACATATTTAATAGGGGTAATACTGACATTTTAATATTTATGGACGATGACTATATGATATTTTGGAACTTCAAGGGAATACATTTATAGTTTAACCTTAATAAATAAATACATAAAAATTGTCAACTCATTAACTTAATTCCATGATAGAAAAGTAAAATTTGTCTCTTTTTATCGAAGTTAGAATAATGTTAAAATTCAATATTGTTCGTTCGTTCGTTTGAATTTTATTTACGAAGAAATTTAATTTCTTTCATTCTTGGGCTCATTTTAGAAATAATGCTATTTCAAAAATAAATTAAAAAATAATGAAGAATTTGAAGTAATATAAAAATAAATGTAAATTAAATAAGAAATTTAAAAATTAAGTTAGATATCAAAAAAATTATTGATAAAAGTAGGGTAAATTCAGTGAAAGTAAAAAATCGCATATATGGAGGGGAGAGAGGGTAGGCCTTAGGGTAAGGTGAGTCGTAAGGAAAAATCGTGGCAAATGAACGCGATGTTTTCCTAAATCGCGTTTATTTGATGCGATTTCTCTAGAAATTAGAATCGCTGCCATTTTATTGCCTATTTTTGAAATTACTTTTATCACTATATTATTTCTGTAATTTTTTTCAAATACATTATTTTTTGTTTTTTTAAAAAAATCTCGATGTCGGCTGTCGCAATATTGAAAATTAATATGGGGCGGTGGGTGGATATGCTATTTTTAATTTCAAAATATTTGTGTCTAGAT
>NW_019104490.1:2323895-2337348 GCF_001995035.1 Momordica charantia
TTTTAGTTGCAAATAATATCAATATTTTCAAATCACTTTTTTTTAAAAAATATAAGAGGAGAGAGAAAAAAGTTGTAGAATGTTGGAATATATATGGTGTCAACTTGTGGTGACTTGTAACCTTGAAGAATCTGATCTTGTTGAAAAATATAATGGTTTAATTACAAATTTAATTTATAAATTTGGATATTGGTTATATTTTTTTAGTTTGTAGGGTTGGATAACTATTTTATTTTTGATTTTTTGTTTTTAAAAATTAAGCTCAGAAATACTACTTCCGCTTATATATTTTTTAGTTTTAATATATATATTTTAAAAATATTCTCAAGACCTAAACTAAATTTTGAAAGCTAAAAACGAAAAAAAAAAGTAGTTTTTGAAATCTTGTTTTCTAGGTTTAAAATTTGGCTAAGAATTCAAATGTATTTTTAAAGAGGTGAAAAACACAAAACACAATTTTTAAAAACAAAAAATAAAAAACGAAATGGTTATCAGATGAGACATAACATTTAAAAGTTTTTATTAGGTCAACACGAACATAATTATTAAGGCATTATACATCTATCCTAAAGGTTAGATGTTCAAATTCACATCTTGGCAAACTAAAAAAGAAAAAAAATTGTTTTAATTATGCTTTTAACTTTCAATTTTGATTTAATGATTTCGAACCACATGGTAATGGGGTTAGGCCAACCAAATACTATCTTGGACCTTGTACCTTCAGTTTTATTTATTTTGGTCTATATACTTTTAAAACGTAAATTTTGGTACTAATATATTTTTAAAGTGACCACTTTGGCCCTCTATTTTCTTTTTAATCTTATTTTTCTATCATAACTTTGTATTAAAGAGTTTCGTTATATATATCATTTGTGCTAATAAATATAGATAATATTTTGAAAGATAATATATAGGTAAATAATACAGATAAATATAATATCCTATATTAATATAGAGATATGTAGGATTGGTCATAGGTTATAATCCTAGCTAAGACCAAATTTTGAATATTTAATTTGTTGATCATGACCCAGAATAGCTAAGTTCATATCAAATGTTTTTAACAAGTAAATAAAGGATAAATTTTTTGTTGGTGGGGTGTAATAACCAATACCAAACAAATTACATTAATTAAAGAATTAAATGTTGTTATACTCTTAATTAATTCTAATAAATTAGATTTTGAATATTTTTTTCCATCACATCCTTATCTTCAACAGCTAGTTGTTGTGTAGCATGCTTTGCAGATGTAAGCAGCAAAGAGAAAATAAAGATGAGTATGGATCGTTGGAATTCGGTACAAGTAACCATTAAAATGTTGATATGGATAGAAATATCAAGATCTCGATTTTATTTGGAATTGTTGAAAGATAGTTTGATTGAATAAATTAAAAAAATAAACTATGAAAATTATATTGAATCATATTAATCATTCCAAGATGAAAAGAGTTACCTAGAGGAAAAAAAGAAAATCTAAAAGTTAAATTTAAAAATTTTATGAATCATAATCAAATTAAATCTTATTAGAGTATTTATATTAATATTTGATTGCAGTATACCTCAAGTAGGAGGGATTAATATTTATATTTCATCAATATACTATAATATATCACAAATATAGACTCATTTATTTTTATGCTTTAATGTCAAATTATTTTAATTAATTTATGAAAATATTAATATATTAATGAATTTATACCTCAAGTAGGAGGGATTAATTACTCTAATTTAATTTTTTCTTAATTAAATGAAATCAATTAGATTGAAAGAGTAAACTTTCAACAACTTTGACAAAGAAAAGAAGATAGAAAGAAAAATATTTGTATGAAGACTAAGTTTCTCTATTTTATTAATTAATAAAAGTACTTATGGGCATGAGCATTTTCATGGTCTCCCATGCTATAAATATTTTAAGAGAATATTTTGTGTGGATTTATATATATAAACTCTATTCAAATTGTGAAAAAAAAAAAGAGCTAGAAAATATGAATTTGTGTGTGTTTGATTTATAAAAATAAGTTTTTGCAATATGCGATTAAAATGCAAAAGCTAATTTAACAATTTAAATGTGATAAGTATGATAGTGAAGAAATAATCTAACTATTTTATTCATAATAAGTATTTAATAATTCACGTTATTATCTTAAAAATCATCCTTCGCCTCCTTTTAGTCCATAAAATGGTAGGGAATGTGGGGTAGGGTTAATATCGAAGATAGTTGATGGTTCAATTTTCATACTCTCCTCGTTAAATTTGAGTATCTGGTTTAGTACAAAATCTTTATCTTGAGTCTCAATCTCATTAAAGAAAATGGAGTACAAACGATTTAGATCTTCAACCGTTTACAATAAGTAGGTAATCGAACCACCATAAATTAAGAGGTTGACGTATGTAGAATCAATAAATAAACATACTGGTCAATTTTAATTAGCTTGATGGTAGATTAGATTGTAGAATCCATAGATATAAGGGACACATTCTGTTGGAATCCATGGATATAAGTTGATTTTCATTCTTTTTTTATCCTAGTTTTATGGGCTGGGCTTACTACCAAATTAGGGTCTGGTCCGTTCTAGAAGGGCAGCCCATGCTCGGCCCAGGTTTGTGGCCCAAAGCCACAACTTGAGCAAGTCTGCTGGAAGCTTCCTTTTGTTTTTTTTTTTCTTTTTTTTTTCTTTGGGTATAAATACTATTTTGCTATTTTCGGTCTTATTTTGGTCGATGTACTTTTAAAATACCTATTTTGATTCATGCAATTTCAACCTTTGGCTTTATATACTTTTAAATCATTTGTATATCTGCATTTTTTTAAAATGACCATTTTGATTTTTAATCGTAAAATTTAACACAAATTCTAATACACAACGAGAGATCGAATCCACAATCTTTTAGTTAAGATACATGTTTTAACATGTTGAGCTAGATCCAAATTAGTTTTATTAATATTCACGGGGTTCCATCTCAAAACCATGACAATGAGAGGAGTAATCCATGTTTATTATAAGTCTATGTAAGGTCCCTTGTTTTATCAATCCTAACAAGTTAGACGTAGTTATATTCTAAAAGAAATTATGCATTTTGAATAAAATATTTATGAAACAATTTTTTTTTTATAATTTATTATCAGAAATTTGACGTAGAGAAATGCATTGATCATTTATTTCGTATGTAGATATTTATAAAGACATATTTAAAGTCTCATGTTTTTCTTAGTACAATGACGGATAGGGTTTTAACACACGACCTTTTAGTTGGCAATATATGCCTTAACCAAATGATATAACCTCATATTGGCATTTGAAGTCTCAGGTTAATCTCGTGTGTACTATATATATCATATTTTAAAACTGATTCAAATTTATGTTAAATAATAGTTAATGATAAGCTAAGCACGATGAATAAAATAATTTTTTCTCTAAGTTTATATAGACGAAAATAAAACATTTAAAAATTTATGGAGTAAAAAATTGGTATAAAATTTAAGAAAGTTAAATAGAATCTAAATCTAAAACAATCGAATTCTTAAAAGACAAAGAAGTTGCATAATACTCGACTACTCATGTGATATTGATCGAGTTTGAGGGGCTTTCATTGACTAAATATTCATTCATAAATTTAGACTTCAGTAGTCTTTGTAATCAAAGTGTCACGACAACATTCAAAGATCACTTTATCGATAAGTAAGGAAGAGCACGTAAGAATATCGACCACTATATAAATAAGCCACGATTGAAAGAACAACATTCTCAAATGTTTGAGGAATATGTTCACGTCTACTTTCAATTAAATGTTCATTCACATATGAATATTTCTTTCAACATCTTCACATATTGAAAAGTTGAACATTTATGGCAGAGGATAATATCCTCTATTTTTTTCCCAAAATATTGTGAAAAAAAATGATAAAATATTTAGAATATATCTTACTAAGGTTTTATGATTTCATGATTTTTCTTCAAATATATGTCTATTCATACACACTTTCACCCAACATTTTTCGAAATTTGAAAATTCATTATTCCTATCAATAATATTAGATTTTTTAGTACGTACAAAGTTAAGCTATAGAGATTTGAATCTTTCCACCTATAGGAAGGGATAGATGAATATTTACCATTAAATTATGTTGATGTTGGCCATAATTACTCTACGATCACAATGTGACTCACTTGACTTAACCAATTTCCTAGTCCAACATGGGTTCCAACCCACCTAAGATCTACTTGATGTCACTCTTGGGCTAGTTGGTTTTTTTAATTTATCTCACTTCAACTTAGCTAGCTTTTGTTCTCACCTTTAAGTTATACTCACTTGAGTTAGATAACTTCCTGATCTCACCTAGTCACCATGTATATTGGACTCACTTACACTTCACAATAGGAGTGTACAAGTGAGACTGAAAAATCGAACCGACCAGTTGAAACCCATCGAATCGAAGGTGGTTGGTCGGTGGCCAATTTTATATTATGAAAAAAAAACTTATCAATCGATCGATCTATTTGAATCCATAGAAAAACAACCGACCGACCAACTATTTAAAAAAAGGATCATATTTGGCACATTTTACCTTTAGTTTGTTTTCTGTGCCACCCACTCTCTCCTTCCGATCTCCCTACCTCCATCTCCTACCAATATCGACTCATGGCCCCTCTCTCCTTCCTCTCTCTCATTCAGATATCGTCTCTGTTGGAATTTTTGAATAAAATTATTTTCATTAAAAATGAAAAATCACAACTTTTCTTGAAATGATGTATCTTTTGTAAATATTACGTCTTTAAATCAAAAGACATAATTTTACATGAAAATATATGACTATTTGAATGACCACAAATAATCTATAAATATGTGGCTCTTTTCAATTTTGCAATATAGAAAACTCATTCTTTCTTTTTCCCTTTATACGGGTACTTAAATATTAAAGTTCGTTAAGTCATGTGTATGAAGTGCTGCACTCACAGGTTGGTAAATTCGTCCTACCTGAGAGACAATTGTTTGTGAAACCTTAAGCACCGTAGAAGGAACAAAATTGTCTTAAGGAAACAACTTTGGGTTCAGATTGGTTATTTTTGTGTGTTTCCTTAATTTTTCTACATATATCTCTAACAGTCTCATTCCCCGCCCTTCTGATCTCCTTCAGGTTTGAATCTCTCGCCTCCCACCTCTCTAATTTAGATTTGAATCTTCACGCCTCCCACCTTTCTATCATCTTCGAATTCAAATCTCACATCCATTGCTTTCAGATTGACCCGACGCCCTTCTCTCAATTTCTCAAACTCATTCATTGCTACCTCTTTGTCTCTCTTTTTGCTCTCTCTGTCTCTCTCCCCTCTCGTCTCACCTCAAGTACATTCGCAATCACCTCTCTATTAGATTAGTTAATGATATTAAGAAAAATTTGAAAAATGAAAATAATATGTTCGATCGGTCGACGAAATTGATCGACCGACCGAACCGACTATTCGATCGTTAGACGAAAATAATATCAATTTCCACGACCAAGTCGCTTTTGGTGCCAAATTAACGCCGACAAACTGATAAACATGTCTACTTTACAATAGTGTTATCATTGCTACTTGATTAATATCTTCTAAAGAAACCTACTCACAACAGTCGGATGAATAGATATAATAAAAGACAAGATGTCAAATCGATGCATACTATAATATCAGTTACTTTAAACGAGATAAACAAATAAATACACGAGATTTAAGTCCAAAGTTAGAGATCTATTTCCGTTGAGATGAAGACAATAAGTCATGATTATTAAATAGTAGAAATAAACATTTTTAATTTGTGTGTTTGTTTTTTGTTTTCCATCCATCGGCACGGAGAAAACACAAACTCCAGTGAATGTCCCTTTCCCCCTCCCCCGCGAATAAACTCCGAGGTGGACAAGAAAAATTAACGCCAGATTTCGTGGGCCCCATCACAAAATCTAATCTCCTCTATTCCTCCAGAATCAACGGCCCCGATCTTCCCATCAGTCCACGTCCAAATCTATTTGACTAACAATATAAATTCCCGCACTGGAATTTTTCATTTTTCTTTTTTCTTTTTTAATGGGAATATTTGTGACAGCGAAGAAGTTACACAGAAAACAGATCAATCAATTTTATTATTTTCTTTTTTTCCAAAATTTCGGTGCTGACTGCTGACGTGTGACGCACTAGCACATGCGGTCCACGTTTGGAGAGAACCCAGTCACGTGACGTCATGAGGTCGGGGGACGGAGGACTGGGTTAGGGGGGTGAAATGGGAATTTCAGTTCCGAAGGGAAGATCAGACGGCTGTGATTGATTGGATTCCTCGGTTCGGTTGGGGTAGGAATTTTAGTATATAATCTGAGTTGGATTCGGAAGGAACCATCACGCGCGACTTGTTAATATTATTATTTTTATTGTGGAATTGGAATTACCATATCTTTCTTTTTTTAGAAAAATAAATAAGGTTCGTGGGACCCACCAGCCTCACCTCGCCACCGCCCCCTCCTTACTGCACCAAATAGTTCTTGATTTTTTTTCAGTAATTTCTAATTTGGTTTTTATTTTTATTTTTATTTCTATTTCTTTGAATTCTCAATATTTTCTTAATTTGACTAATGGATAGATTAGATTTTAAGAGACATGTCCATGTGTTTGATGCACTAATAAAATAAAAGTGTAATGAATGATCAACTTTTAAAAAAAAAATTTGAGAATTTAAAAAATATATATATATATTTTTAAAGAATTATCCAAAAGATTTTGAAATTATCGTGTTTAAGAATTATCGTCTCTATATATTCACATACAAAGGATTTTAAAATATTCGGGGTAGGGCCCACCCGTCTTCGAGGGACACGTTTCGTTAGAGTAAGAAAATGAATGATGCTGCTTTTACTTGCTGAGTGGGTCCTACCCACCTAACTACGACGTTTGCTGCCTAGTTTAGTAATTCGCTTAACCAAAGTTTGATTTTGATTTTTAAATTAATAATAATTTATTTTAACCATTATAATTGTATGTTGATTATTGATTAGTTAAATATTTGTTTTAGTCTCTAAAATTATATCATAATATTTGTTTACTCAATAAACTTACATAGTTTCTTTACTTTTCTACATCTCCACTCAATTGTTCGCTGTTAAACACTATCTATTAAATTAAAATTTTTCATCGTTCTAAAACTTAAATGGTTGAATTGAATCTAATAAGAGCCGGTTTCCTAACCTTTTTATTAATTTTTTTTCTGTTTTTTCTAAATATAAATAAAAAAGTTATTTTATCATTATTGATTTACAAAATATATAAAAAAAACATTAAAAAGTAAATATAAGTTAAAATTTTAAATATTTCATTTAAAATTAATATAAAAATTAATTTTTTAATTTAAAATTTTAGAAAGAAAAACAAGAAATGATTGAAGCGAAAAAACATAGAGGAAGCAAAAAATCAAGAGTAAAACAATAAAGAAGCAAAAACAATTACAAAATGCAGTTATGTTTCTATTTATTATAAAAGAGAAAACGAAAAATCTATCATGTAATCATATATCTCCAACCATGAGGTTGTGAGTTCCATGCAGTACGTTGTATTTGAGAAGATCTACAAAGAGCATGTTTTTTTAGTACATTATGTGAGGTGGGGGATCGAACTTACGACCTATAGGTTGAAGACACATGTCAATTACCACTTAGCTATGCTCGTTTTAGTTCTATAAAGAGCATGTTAATTTTGAAGATGAAATTTGTTTATTGTAGTTTCTAATCTTACTCGAGAACAGATACGGAAAAAAGACACTCCTACAATAAGAGGTCAATCTTAGGTCTCAAAGTCAAAAAAAATATAATAGGCATCTAATCTACTAAGCTATTATATGTATTAGTATCATATTTTAACTTCCATGCCTCAATGATTTCACAAAAGTTAATGAAACCCTCATCCAATAATTTCTCCAAAAAAATCCTCAAAAAAGAACAAATCCCCAGAAAAAGGCCACTCAACAAGTAACAGCATTACAATTACCAATATAAATTAATTGCTATCTCTGTAATTTCAACATTAAATGAACCCCCATTAGTTATAATTCCCACCGCACCCTTTTGAAAATTCAAAATCAAGCCACTAGATGGAGTACACGTGTCCTCAAAATTCAACCACAACAATTTTATGGGACAGCGATTATTTGATCTATCTGACGGGGTTGTCACGTGGGCCAGCGCGATTGAAAACGTAGGGCCCACGATGCATCAATGAATGGCCATGATTACGCCATGGAATGTGGGGATCGTAATCATACACCGTTAAAAATATGATGGGGGCCGTTAAGCGTTTAGTGCGCCGTTTCCCTCAGCGGTTGAGTGTGGGCGAAGCCAACTGAAAGAGGAATTAGAAAAAAAAAGAGAAAAAAAAAAGGAAGAATCTTTTTAAGTGACTAATGATGGAACTTTACATTACGTGTACATTAACACTTCAAATGTAAATAAAATAAATTATTTATTATAATTTATAGATAATGGACCATCTCAAGTACAAAATTTGTAGATCAATTATTTAGTGAAAAATCACTAAATGGTATTCAATAATTATTCAACTTCATTTAATAATTTATAGATATATATTTATTTTAATCCCATTTGGTTTGGTTTCTTTACTAGTTTATTTTAGTCCACTTAATATCTCTGAATTTTCAAAATATCTATTTTATTTTTTTTTACTTTCAAGTATTATTCATTTCAGTTTCTATATCATCGAAACGTCTATTTTGGTCCATGTACTTTTAAAAGGTGTCTATAATTTCTTGACTCATGATGGAACATTTGATACTGCGAAATACCAGAATTACTAATTCATAAGGTTGGTGGTCATTATGAGATTTGAATATATTTCTTCTCAATCAACCTTAGTTTCTTTAGAAACTTCTAATGCTACGTCAATATTAAGTTTTTTTTTTATATTATTTCTATTTATCGTTTGTCACATCAACGATATTTAAACAACAATATATTATTTCATGACGTGATAAATTGTGAATGAAACTCGGCCGTGGGAAAAATAATATTTAATATAATAAGAGAAAGTGAAGGGTAATTAATTGGAAGGCAAAGGTTACGTGAAGTACAGTAGAAGTACACTAACTCAACTCATACAACGTCCTTTTCTCTCTCTATCTCTCCCAATTGCTTGGTTCAAACTTATCTCAATTCTAGAGGTCCAATTTCATTTTTAAAAAGTTTCTTTCTAATACATTTCATTAAAAAAAAAGTGTCTACCTGTTGGTCGTGACAAGAGAAGGGAGATTATTGGATATCATCCGCTGCTAAAAATAAGGTCCTTCCTGACGTCTCAAAACATTGAGAAAAGAAGTAAAAACGACAGAAATCTTTTTTCGATGAAGTTTTTTGTAGAAAAATTCGATGGGATAGCCAACTCCCAACGAATATTTAAAAAACGTCGAGTAGAAACTTACTCCTGACGTTTTAGAGAACGTCAGAAGATATCTTTTCACACGAGTTTTAAAAAACGTTAGTAGAAGTGGTATTTGCTCATGTTTTGTAGAAAACATCGGCAAAACCCCATAACCTTTTTTAATGGTAAATTATTTCTTGAAATTTAAGACCTAAAATTTAAAAACTTAAAAATAAATTTAAATATATCAAATATCTACATAAATGATGAATGAATACGTAGTTTATACAAAAGTATTTACATTCCACAAGCCAAAAAAACAAATAGCTTTAAAGTTTTTACATTCAAAAAGTCGAAAAAAATAATGTACACTCGGAACGAATCTATCAAGATTCATCGAACCATGGAGAATGGCATAAAAAGAAACATAAAAAAACAAAGCAATAAATAGTATCAAACTGACTAGTCTTTAAGCAAAGCACGTAAACTAACTAGGCTAAAATGATTTTCAACCAAAGTCACAATCAACCTTTTCCTCGCACTCCTCCCCGCAATATCAAGCAAAGTCACAATCAGTCTCAAACTCAAGTTAAACACTAAAATTACAACGTAATTTCAAAACTTAATAACACCCAAACTCCAGCACACGACCTTGGACAGATTATTCTGGTAGCTCAACTTTTAGACAACTGGAATTAGAGAAGCTGTGAACAAATGAGAATACAATTGAGGACTAGTTTTAGACATTAGAAATTAAAAATACCTCTTCTGAAAGGGATAAACTTTTTATGGGAATCTTCAGGGCAATACCCCAAATGATCCTAAAGCCAGCATTCCTGGTGAAAAGCACGCCAATTCATCCATCTACACAGAATTATTTCAGTACTTGTAAATGCAAGTTCAATTCTTCAAACTCAATGCATGAATTCTTAATATCAAATATCTATCGCCTATGGCACCAAATGGTGATTGTGCCAGATTAAAGCGTTTCCAAATTTGGGATCAATCAAAATGGGAAGTAAACAATCTACTTGGGAAAATTTGTTTACCTGTGCTATGATGTAATCATATTAGTAAACTCATATTACATATATTTCAATCTACTATTATTGTATCAATCACTAAGTATATGATGGTATTGGAAGTTTTAGGATATAAAATCTATACCATGCATGCACAAGAAGGAAAAACTATATCTCACCACCCGAGAGGAGGCGGCAGTGGCGACGGGCGGCACAGAGCAACGTACGGCAGCAACGGTCGAGGGGATGATAACGGCGGCGACAGAAGATAAGCGGCAGCGATGGGCGACGGCAACGGCAAAGAGAGAGGACAAGAGAATCGCTTGATAGGGGGTTTCGCGGGTGGCAGCGACGGGAGACATCAATTAACAAAGGACGGCGACGATAAACGAAATGAACAGTAGCGGTGGCAGGCCACGGGCGACGATAGAGAGGAGAAGAATGTGGAGGTTCGTGATGGGAAAAAAATATAGATCACTCGGATCTTCCTATTAATATTTATGGGTTCCAGGGGTTCCATCTCAAAACCAATTGATCATGAGAGGGTAGCTCATGTCTAGGTTCATTTTTTTATTAAGGTGGGATCCTTAACATGCCCTTCAAGATCGTGGCTCTTTTGACTCATTGATCTTGGTCGAATCCCATTTTTGGACCGATTGCGCTTGAGCTCTTATACCATGTTAATGTTCATGGAGTTCCATTTCAAAACCAATTGACAAGGAGTAGCCCATGTCTATTACATTATTTCTTTACAAGTTGCAAGCCAAATAATTTCATCAACCACCTATAAGTCAAAGAACTTCAAGGAGCCTAAGAATTTCATCAACGTACAAACCAAATAACTTCGTCAACCTACAAGTTGAATAACTTCAACAAATCGAATAACAGATATAGGCCTAAGAACTTCATCAACTAGATGAATATCTTTAAGAAGCTGAAAATCCGAAAACTTCAAAGATTATTTAACAAGCTCGAAGTTTGCATCCGGGAAGAAGCATTAGAGGATTACATATTCAATATTGTAACATTTATACATACATACAAATCAAGATCATTTATTTCAAGTTTATGATTTTCTCAGAAATTGTTTGAGAATAGTGTTCGTGTAACAGGTCTCTTTATTCCATTTGTACCTAAGACATAGGATCTATTTTTGCAATATACTTAATGCGAAAAAAAGAGCCATTATTGTATTCAAAAGTAGAAAAATTTTATTGGTAATCTTTACTCTCTAGTAGTTATTGATTATACCGAATATCAAAATAACTACAGGATAAGATTCAATCACTTTACGTAGCCTTAATGATTCAATAATTTATTTGCTAAAAACAATGAAACATAGTATTAATAATTACTTAATTATACTCAACATCTCACTTTCAATAATTATATACTAGATAAGATTCAATAACTTATTGTTATTCATTTCAAAAAAAGAAAAAAAAAACTTAATGTTATTGAAGCATGGGTATTAATGATATATATCAGAACAATTAAATGTATTAAATTTACTCATATCCCATTAAATTTATTGTTGCGTGATTTTTAAATGTACAAAAAGGTCTATGGTTTAAATTTGTAATTATTTTTTTAATAAAATTAAATTTATAAACATCATTAGTAAAATAATATACATAATTTTTCATCCTTCTCCCAATTTTGATTATGTTTATAATATGAATTTTCAAATTTTGTATCATTAAATTTAAGTACTTTCACAGCTTTTGTATTTTTCATTTTTAACTCATAAATTTTGGTTTCTTGATATCTGTATTTTTAATTTTGGTTCATTTCGTTAATGTACTTTCAAAATATTTATTTTTTATTCTTATACTTTTCACTTTTGTTCATTTTAGTTTTCATACTTTTGGAACGTTTGTGTCTTGGTCCTTTCACTTTCATCTATATCTAAATTTACATATGTGCAGAGATCAAAATAAACGTTTTGAAGGTACAGTGACTAAAATAAACAAAAATTAAAAATATAGATACCAAATTGAATGAAAGTCGAAATTACATAACCAAAATAATTTTTAAATCTAAATTTTTAAATACTTATCCTTCTTCATATTTAAAAAAGTGTATCCTTTACCCCATCTTTTTTTATCTTTTTTTTTTTAATTCTCTTTAAAGCTAATGAGATTTCCTTAGTTGAGTGGAGTGGAAGGACAAGCTGAACTCTCACTTCTTTCTCTTTACCCTGTTATAGATTAATATAATTACTGATTTACACTCCTATTTCAATGAAACAACTCAGGAATATTATTACATATAAATTATTTTTATTTTAATACAATAAGTCGAGATGGAGAGATTCGAGCTCATAACTTCTAGATCGCTTGTGCCTACAAATTATAAAGCAAACTTTTGATCTGAAATAATTTATGAGAAAGAAGAAAAAAATGCATAATTTATAGTTCTGTTTGTTGGTATTGTTTTCGAATCCAATAATACACCTTGAAGAGTTATAATAACTATTTTGCCCAATGATTTTTCTCGATTAATAACCATTAATAAATACTTCTGTTTGGTATAATTTACTTATTTAAAGTTCCCACTTCTCAATTTAGAGTTGTTGAAATCTTAGATTCAACACTATTTTTGAAAATTAATTCAAAATTCTTTCTTGATTCATTCCAACTTTCAAAATTATCTATCCTCCAATTTCTAAATTAAAAAAAAAATACCATATCATCCTAACTATTACTTTGACCTTAATATTTTCTTCAATACTTTTTTCAACTAAATTACGTAGCTTCATGTCATCAGCACATTAATACATCCTCGAAATCACGTTATACATGTGTTAAAAAGTAAAATAAATACAAGGACCGACGTGATTATATTTTTAAAATTGAAGGACTAAAATGAAATAAATCTAATAATTGATGACCAGAATGTAAATATGGTCTCCAAATTTGAAAAAAATAAAATTGAAATAGTTGTTTACATGTTAAAAGTGTGAGAGTAGGGTAAAATAATAGTACACGACCGACACAACGCAAGTGGTTAGAGAGTGGTTTTACGAATGGCGTGAGAATGAGA
>NW_019104490.1:2337358-2361385 GCF_001995035.1 Momordica charantia
TTTAGGTCACCAACTTTTCATAATTCATTTATTTTGAGTATGAATTTGTGAAGCTTTGTAAAATTAGCTAAAAATTTTGTAGTTTTTTTTTTTTTTTGGAACTTTAGACCTATAAGAATTTGCTAAAAGATTTAAATTAACCTTAATTTGGTCAATTATTATTTTTTTATAAATAAGAAAATTATCTCTTAGAAAAGCTGACAAAAACTGGAATACTACAAAACATTTCCTAATTTGATAATGTGTCATGTCACCAAGATGAAAAGTAACCTAATTTTAGAATAATTTGTTTTTAAAAACTAAAATAAAATAATCTCTTTTTAATACAGTCAAAACTGCATGGGGTCTTTGGAAGAATATTTTCCTATTTTATTTTACGAAATCAAAAGTTCATTTTGTAATATTTTTTTTTTATACCACTTCGAAGTTATTCTTGTTTATAAATAATGATTCTATTTCTGGTATTTTATTTTTTAATTTATATTTTGATACTTTCGACTTACTAAATTTTTTGAACTATAGTCAGAAATTTGTATTGAAAAAATTTCATTAGCAAACAGAGCAGAATGATAACTTTTTAAAAGTACATCGATCAAAATAGATGTTAAAGTAAATATACTAAAATTAACAATTTCAAAGTACACAGATCAAATTGACGTTTTAAAAGTACATGGACTAAAATGAACCTAAACCGAAGCTTTATACACCAAAGTAGTATTTCAAATATTCTAGAGAACTTATACCATCAACCCAATTTGGTTAGAAAATTATTTTCCAGATCTCAAATTCATGCTCTGCGCACGTCATAGTGTTACTCAGCCCAGAAAACAAACATCGACGGTAAGAATTCACTAGCATACGTGACATCAATTTGAAAAATAAAAAAGAAAACTTTTCAAGAAGACTCGGTTGATAACCCTAATTCTCCATTAATGAATTAAAAAGGAAAGAATCTATTAAGCAATGAGTCACATCACATAAGCATCCAATTTCTCTTACAAAATGGTGTATTAAATGGGAAAGTATATATTGGCCAACTGGTACACCTTTTCTGGTACGGCCACCACCATATGAACTACAAATAAATTGCAAAAATACTACTCATCCGAATTTATTCATTTTCTTCTCGTGGATTGGTTTAAATCTTATTCTAGGTCTCACTTTTTAGAGAATATATATTTGAGCTCGCCCAATTATTTTATTTCTTATTTCTTATTTTTAGAATTTAAATTAGTATACAAGTACTATTTTTATTCATGTTTTTATTTTTCTATCTACTTTTTAAAGTATTTTCATAAATGTTAAAATTTGAAAATGAAAACAAGTAGTTTTAAAAAATTTGCAGTTGCTTTTTAAATTTGACTAGGATACAAATGTATTTTTAGGAAATATCATAAATATACTAAAGAAATTGTGAACAAATAAGCATATTTTCAAAAATAGAAAACTAAAAACGAAATGGTTATCAGACAGGTCTAGACTTTTGGTTCTTATATTTTTAAGATTAGTTGGGTCATATACATACATACATGTAGAAATGAAAACACTACATGTATTATGTTTGGCATTGGGTTCGAAAACCAATTTTTTCTTTTGATTTCTTTTAAATATAATATAGAAATTTTAAGGTTAAAGATCAAATTTATTCTTATTAAAACTCATATATAGACCCAAACCCTATTATTAAACAACTCAAAATCATCTCGGTCTCATTAGATAAATTATGTCTTGAACCACTTGAGCTATGTTAATATCAACAAAATTTTGAAGTACTTGTCAATTTCCGCTTTTCATGCCAACTTGAGCATAATTCAACTAGTTAAGACGTCTATATTCGATGAAAAGATCCTGAGTTCGACCTACCCTTACATGGCACTTTAAAAAAAACATTGTCTTTTAATAGGATATAAGAAGTTTATCTGATAAAGAAAATGTGATAAGGGAGAACTCTTAGGAATAGAGTTGTAGAGAATTTGGATTTTGAAAGAAAAGGTTCTTGATCAATCTAGGTATGAAGTAGTCTTATAAAAAAGTGACATGTTGAGTAGTTAGGGAAAATTATGCTAAGTTTGAATTCGGTTTCTAACACCTATATAACCCCTATATGATCTTGAAAGGTTAGAGAGTTTAGTTTCTACTTGTTTTTTATCACGAAATGATCAAATTTGGTTGCGAAGTTTTGGACTAATTAAATATACCA
This sequence comes from Momordica charantia, assembly GCF_001995035.1. The sequence goes on from NW_019104490.1 coordinate 2,339,559, forward strand.
ACATGTGAAGGATCTGCAAAATAGAATTAGTACTCCAATGCTCAAGTCAGTACACAATTGGATCAATATTCGAGAGTATTGTTTTACGCATCTTGGGTGAGAGGCAGAGATCTATTTATAAAGGTAAGCTCCAGACAAAACTTCCAACAACGCTCCAACAGATCTCCGACTGTCCGAGAAATATGGTGCCTTATCGGAGAACATGTTCATTGCTTTTGCACTTGCAGGTGCTTTTGAAGATCAGCTCGTATTTAACAAAGGTTGGCGGAAAGGTGAAATATGGTTCCGCTCGCCTTCCCTCACCGAGCTACATGGACTTATCCATATGAAAAGATTCTTTTAGTTCTTCTAATCATCATAGTGATGGATGAATTATGATGTCGTCATGTGGCAGGTGATAATTCTCGCCTTCAAGAATATTTTATCCTTTTCAAATTTAAAAAAAGCAATGTATTGATCCTTGAGATTTGAATTTTACTTCTATTTAGTCTCTAGAATTAAAAGTGACAATTTTTCCTTAAATTTTGGATTTCACTTTTATTTGGTCATTGAATTGAATTAACCATTGATTATGACTTAATCCGAAGAGATAACCACACCACAGTTTAACATGTGTTGAGGAAATAAATTTTAAAAGGAACGAGATATTCTTTGTCAATGCCAAAAGCTACTCGCTTATTCTTGAACGTCTGTGAACCCAATGATTAATGACATGGTGGGTTAATAATCTAAGTGAGTATGTTAACTACTGCGTTAATTACCTTCCCATTAAATCAACTAGTAATCAACTTAATTCATAAATTAATAAAAGTCAAATTTAAATTTTATAGACCAAAAGTATCACTTTTAAAACTTTAGCTTTTAAATTTCAAGAACTAAATAAAAATCAAATTCAAATATTAACGACTTAATTTTTATTTTCATGATCAAGCCAAACAATAATATTGTATCTAAGTGAATTTATCTACCTCAAACATGTAAATTAGATCAAAATGCTCATCATAATAAAGTTGAACCCAAAATATATACATTTTTAGTACTTAAAGGTTCAAATTATCACATGATCACATGGTTGCAATATGATATTCAAAAATAATATGATAAAGATGCAACTTCTAAAGTTAGACTTTTCATTATTTTAGAAGAATATTAAAAGAAGAAGAAGAAGAGAAACATAATAATTGACATGTGTTGGAGAGATAAGAAAAGCCTTATTGATATTCAAACTTCAATCTCTTTCCAAAAAGGACTATTAAAAATAGATGTTAGCTTAGATAATGATATTTTTATAAAGTATATAGCAAAAACAAAACAAAGCAAAATGAAAAAGCACTTTCAACMCTACTCTCCCGACATAAAGGATGAATAAACCACCACTCAATCCAAAAGTTTAAGGGTGTGTTTGGGAGTGATCGATTTAAAAAAAAATTAAGCATATTTGATTTTCCACCCTCACCATCTAAATTATACCTTAAAAATTAATTTAGAGTGGTTTTAAGCTTTTCTAAAATCAATTTCTTAATTTGTCAAACATGATYAATGAAAAATGAAAAACGGAGTGATTTTAACCCTGTCAAAAATTACTCCAAAAAACACTATAAAATTAGGTAAATTTAATTCATGCCACCGTTAACAAAACTAGGAGGAATTGATGAATTAAGAGTGCCAAAATTAATAATACAATATGAGAATATGAGAGAGATAATAGAAATAGAGAGAGAATCTGAGTTGCAGTGGTTATGGCCACTACCATCAAAATTCAAAAACCCACCCACAAAGGTTTTCTTTTTCATATTTTTTATTTGTAGACAAATATTCCCACTAAGTATAGCTACACAATTATTGTAAACTCTTGGGAAAAAATAGAATACAATTTAACATATAATAAACAGAATAAAATTCTCTCTCTCTCTCTCTGTCTTCTTCTCTCTCTTGTGTTTGAGTGTGTGGGCAGATTAAAGGGAAAGGAGTGAGCAATTCATAGGCAGAACTTCCACATGAACCCTCTGGAAACATTCTCTTTCCAGCTTTTCATCACCACTTTCAAGGAAAACACAAACTCAGTTTTCATCTTCTCTCTCTAGAAAACCCCCCAAAAAAAATTAAAAAAAAAACCCTCAAAATTTGCCTTCTCCAATTCTCATCAATCTCATGGATACTGCTCAATGGCCACAGGTAACTTCTTCTTCTTCTTCTTCTTCTTCTTCTTCTTCTTCTTCTTCTTCTTCTTCTTCTTCTTTCTTTGTGATCTCTTCAGAAATTTAGCAACTTTTTCTTGTGGGGTTTGCTTTTTATTTATGGCCATGACAAAAACAAAACAAAACAAAGGACACTACCTTTTTTTTTTCTTCTTCTTTTTCTTTTGCTCCATGGAATTCTTTTTAATTTTTCTTTTGGGCTTCCTTTGATCTATCATCTGATCTCCCCTTCCCCCAAAATATTCAGTGACAAAAAAATTGATACTCTCTTCTAGCTGCACCATTTTGGCCTTTGTCCTTTCTCTTTTATGTGTGTGTTAAAAGAAAAAGGGGTTTTTTTCTCTCTCTCTCTCTTCTTTGGATCAGATAACCTTGAGAACTGTTAAAGGGGGCAGCTTTAATTTAGGTGGCTGTTGTTTTGTTATGTCTGTCTTTCTTCTACCTTAGAATAATTTTTCTCTCTCTCTCTCTCTCTCTCTATTTCTCACTTTTAGAGTTTAAATTCATTTCTTTCATCTTTGTTTGTGTTTAAATTTTTGCTTTTGTGGGTTTTTTCAGGAGATTGTGGTGAAACCCATTGAAGAAATAGTGGCAAACACATGCCCAAAACCAGGTGTTTCAGTTTTAGAGAGGAAAATTAGACCCCACAAAGAACAAGCTTTGAATTGTCCTAGGTGCAATTCAACCAACACAAAATTCTGTTATTACAATAATTATAGCCTCACACAGCCAAGATATTTCTGCAAAACTTGTAGAAGGTATTGGACTGAAGGAGGATCCCTTCGAAACATTCCTGTTGGAGGAGGTTCAAGGAAGAACAAGAGACCCTCTTCATCTTCATCCACAATATCTTCTTCCAATTCTGCCCCTACTCTTCCTAACAAAATCCCTGATTTGCCCCATCAAAACCCTAAAAGTACAACCCTAAACCCTCAAGATCTCAACTTGGCTTTCCCATCATCCTCTCACCACCATCAACAAGATCATTTTAGCTCCTCCAATAATAATCTCTCCGAGATCGTCGTCAGTGGCAACCCTCCGATTGGTGCCCCGCCGTCGTCGTCGCAGCAGCTTTCGGCTATGGAGCTTCTCACCGGGATGGCGAACTCTAGGGGGTTGAATTGTTTCATGCCAATGCCTGTCCCTGATCCTGCCTCCGTTTACACGGCGGGGTTTCCCGATCTCCATGATCAGTTCAAGCCGAGCCTCGGGTTCTCTCTCGATGGCTATGGCGTCGTCCCGGCCGAGGCTAGCAATGGCGGGGGAAGGCTTTTGCAGCTGCCATTTGAGGATTTGAAGCAAGGCTCTAATGGAGGAGTTGAGGAAGGGAAAGGTCAGCAAGGAGATTCAAGTGGGTATTGGACTGGGATGTTGGGAGGAGGATCATGGTAAAAATTCTAAGGCTATAAAAATCACAATTCCACATTTTGGATCATTTTCAATCCTTTTTTTTTCTCCTTAATTCTTGTGTCCAAATTGTTTTTCTCCCTCAATTTCAGTCATCAAACTGATCTATTTCTTTTCGTCAATGGATCGTTGTTTAACCCATCTTTTTATCTCGTTCTTTTCATTAAGATTCATTGACAAAATGATCGGCTTTGAAAAAGAAAAATCAATCAGTTCAATGACGGAATTGATGTATAAAAACAATTTAGAAACAAGAATAAAGTTTTAGTATAACATGAACCCTCCTTTTCTTTCAAACCCTAGTTTAGTAGATCAATATAAATAGTTTCTCAAGTTTAATTTAATTTTCTCCTTGTGGGTGACTTTGGTTTGAAATCCTTTTTTTTTCATTACTAAACTGATAGCACACTATGAATCTATCTCTCTTAAGTTTTTGCTGAGTGATTAAAAGAAAAGGGAAATTTGAGCCCATTTTTCTGTGACATTATATTATTTAGATTAATTATTAGTTTCTTTTCTTTTATCTTTATAATATAAATATAAGAAGATGGTGAATAATAATTGTTTCAACTTGGAAGAAAGGCTGTTTGAATTGTTTCAATTTTGGGTCACAGGTAAAAGAAAAAGTTCTGAAATCTTCCACATGTTGGATTCTTTGCAAACCCCCTTCTTTTTCCTTTTTACTTTCTTTCTTTTTGGCTAAGTGAAATGTTTACAGAAGCATTCTGACAATCCTTAGCCTAAGTTTTCTCTTGCTTCTACAAAGGAACACATATAAAAATTTTAAAAAAAGGGCATAAGACATTGATTCATTAGAGAACTCTCTCTTGTTAGTGCTAAACAAAATACTAGCTTGAAGCTGGGTCATGCATGAAATGGAGAGAAGGGGCCAGTTATATTATTTTTTTTTTATCGGTACGCGGACATGAACATGGTTGAATTGGTCCAGACATTACTTAATACTATTTTCCTAAAAATTTTAGTATTCAAATTGTTGATCGAAAACATCGTACATGAAAATAATAATGCATCAAACATCACATGGGTGTCATGTCCATTTCAATGTCTCTCTTCTTTATTGTGTTTGATCCCAAAGATTTTGGGAATCTAGCTCTTTCTCCAATTGAAATGTCTCCAATCTAGCTCATTCGGGGAAGGGAGAAATGTTCTCTTTTAAAAAGAAAGGGTTAAGTCTCCAATTGAAATGTCTTTAGTGGGAAGATTAAAATTAAAGGTCATCTTTTGAAAAAGAAGCTAGCTAGTTAGGTTATGCTAGTAGGGCACCATATATATATATATATATAAATCTATTGTATATTTCTAATTCTCTATATTTTTTCTTAATAAAAAAATAAAGAATCTCTCTATTTCACCCAAGAGATGGAGCAAGTTGTCTACTTTTGAATAGAAAGATCCCATCAATAATTATAATCTTCTTTCTAGTTTAGATTAGAGTCGTTAATAATCTAGTAATAGGGAACCAACATGATCTCCGATCCATATCAAGTAGGGGTTATAAGCAACGATCCATTGTGTATGTATACGTACGGGGACAATGTGCATACCCCTGGGCCTTTATGCCCTTATACCTGAGAAGTATGCGCACTGTTCCCATATTCGTATATACGCAAGAAGTCATTGCTTGGCGGAATTACATTTGATGTGACTTGAACCAAGACTTCAAGGATATTTCTCGAGACTCCAAGCCACCCAAGTTAATTATCCCTTGGAGACTCAGTCTTAATAATATATGCTCAGTCATAATTGTTAGTATTCCTCGCAATATTTTTCAAGTCTTTACCTTAATTTTAGTCATTGATTGTGAGAGGGAGAGACACCTGTGTGTTTGTATATGAGAGAGAAAGTAAAGAAAAATAATAGTCACCTGTACGTACTATATCCTTTATATTTTTTTCTCTCGAGACCTAAATACATCTAAGCTACCAAACTACTTTCCAGACATAGAATACTCGTAAGAGGGAGCGTTAGTATTTTCCATGGACAAGAAAATCTCTTCTTTCATTTTAGGGTATGGATATGGACATTATGCATGTGATTTTAAAAAGGTTGGTGAATTTGATAGAAAGGATACAAAAATAATAAATGTAAGAGTACAAAAGCCCATGATATTAAATACTAAAGTACATAAATTAAAGTTGGTTATTTTACATTTATACCTTATTCTAAAAAAAGATGGCTATTGCTATCATATGTTATATATATGTATGTATATATAATGGTACAAGTGCATCAGACGTACGAGTTTTTGCCATTGTTTAACAATGCATTTCTGCCATGCCCATGATGCAATATTACAGTTTCACTTCTTTCGGTTTTTTCTTTCTTTTTTTTTAATCACTCTCTCATTTTCAAATAAGAGAAGAATTAAAAAAAAAATCCCTAAATTTTATTGTCCTCTCTAACATTTGGTATGCATCCCAAATGAAAGTTAAAAACATTATGTCATCCATTAAGAGACTTTGTGTTCTATTACATTTGGTATGCATGTGTGTAACTAGCTTGGTCTATCCTCACCCATCTATTTTGCCATTTTAGTTTGTCTAGTTGGCCATTTATTTGTTGTTTATTTTGCCACGTTGTGTCAAATCAATTCAACGTTCATCTTGCTGGCAGGTCGAGAAATATATAACCATAGAGTTTTATCGTGTATTTTTAATGCGTAGCAAAAATATTTGTCATATTTGCAAATCTAGTAGCAACTTTCTGATAGATTTTTGTTTTTGTTTTTGTTATTCTTATTTTATTCTTATTAATTATTTCTAGAAATTGATATACCTAATATGAAGTATATCACTAATATATTTGATATTAGGTATATCAATCCTATAACTCAATATTACAAATTATATAACAGATATGTCGTATATCAATCACACTAAACATATGATATAATTTCATTTGTGTATTTAATTGATAAACCTTCTCCCAATTGAAGCATTGGTTCAGGTAATATTCGAGTTTCTTATTGATATATTAAGTATATCAATGATATACTTTGGTATATCACTGATAAATCTTGTTCCTTGAATGGAAGAAAGTAACATTGCAAGTTTTTAATTAATATATCAAATATATTAATGATATATTGAACATAAAGTATATTAATCACATATAATACATATGTGACTGATATACTTATATAGCACTAATAAATTTTTTTTGAGTTGAAGATCCTGGTTTAAGTAACGTTTGTAGGTTTTTTTTGGGTGTATATCAATTATATAACTAATATATTGAATACTAATTAAGTATATCACTAATATATATCAATCACACTAAATATATAAATGACGAAGATATATCAATCACACTAAATATATGAATGACGACGTAATATACTTCATATTAGGTACATCATTGATTAATCTCCTTTAGCTAAGTAACATTGTAGATTACTTATTGATATATAAAGTAAAACCAACGCCATACTTTATTTCAGGTATACTACGTAATATAACAATATACTCACACTAATTACATCAATGATATACTTTATTTATTTAGATATCACTTATGTAACTAATATATATAATATGAAAGTATATTATCGATATACTTGATATATTAGATATATCAACATGGAAGTTTTTTCTCATATTTAAAAAAGTGATCAGATTAATCATTTTTTCCATTTTTTTTATTTTGTATTGAGTTGGGCCATCATTATTTTTTTATATATTTGCAAATCATAAAAATAGTTGTTATGTTTACAACTTTCCATTAATTTTTTTTTAAGCACCCTAATTTATCTCTGTCGTTAGTAAACAAAAAAGACAATGGGCCAACATTTAAACATAATTCAGCGATAAATGACAGCGTCAAAAGTTTCCCATGGATGAGTCAACCAAACATATTTTAATGTCATAATCCAAAAACCAATTAACATGGTGTCTACACGTAAAAGTCTCATTTGTTAGGTCTTCAACATGCACCATCTTAAATAGAGAGCAGCACAAGACTCTTAAATAACAAGAATTTAAAAATCAATTAACAAATAATTCGACACTCTTAAAACAAACAATGAGTTCATTAACATGGTACTTGAATTAGAGATATTAATTCTGCTAACCTGAACATAATTGATATGTTTAAAAAGGGAAAAAAAGATTAATAGAGCATGAAAATTGGACATTTACAATTTAGAGTTACATCGACAACCGTTTGAATCAACTCAATAGACCTTTCAGTGTTCGGGTCACCTTACATGCACCTTAACTAATTTTACGAGTCAATGACTTCAACATCATTTGATCGTCCAGCACTCGTCGTATTAAGGAGCCGCGGTAGGTCTGCAGTGGACAGTTTAAAAGCTGATTGCAGCGTCACCATCATCAGAGCTTACTCCATCTATGCTTTCAACCAATCTCCGCTTTGCAGATTTGGTCCTATAACACCACAATTCAAAAGCATCTGTTAAGTCAGGATATTGCATTTCCTCTGCTTTCATCCAGTCTGCCAAGATAAATGCTTGGTCATTTGAAGGCAATGCAAGTACCATCGAGACAATTGCCCCCTCGATGTTCAAGCACAGCTCGTCGTCCATCTTATAACGAAAATCTGTCTCTGCCACGCACTTTGAATCCAGCAGAGACTTCATCTTCCTTATATATGGAAGCCAGAATTTAAGCAGTGACAATCGGTACGGTGCAGGAAGAATCACAGTGCCATAGCCAACAGCTTCCAAGGCCTTGTTGGTCATCTCAATCAGCTTAACTTTCAAACCCCACATTAAAGAATTCAACTTTTCGTCTTCGATTACCTTCAATATGTTACCAGATATCTCAATCCAGTAGGAAACGAAGTCTTTCATTAAATTCATCTTAGGAAGTAAAGTACAAATCCATTCAAGATCAGATAATGTCCTCAATATTTTGTCTTCGTTTGCCTGAGATATAAGGCTAGATTCCAAAAGTAGGGAAGATAGTTCCCTCTCAAACGATGTAGAAGTTTTTGAAAAACCCATTCTTAACACTGATTTAACTTCATCATCAGTTATTATCGACAATGTGTCAGGATCTGCCCTTAACATGTAGTCAACTTGCTCTTGGGCAGATCTTTGAAGCTCATCTCCAAATGGGGCACATGGTCTGTTAATTGACAGGGCAAAGCGGAGTGCTGAAACAAAAACATCTTTTGCGGGGCTCAAATCTGCAAATTTGACACTGGGTGGAACGGACATTGCTTTAGATATAGAAGAGACCCTTTTTGGAGTCTGCCTTCAAGATCTATTAGCTCTCTACATGTACTTCAAAGATAGTTCCAAAATCAGGATAAGGGTGAAGTACATCAATAGCAAATCAAGCAGAGCCCAACGTGTCCAAAATTCATTTTGTAGAAGGATGAAATCTCAGTTTAACATTGTCAGAGTAACAATCCACGGAGCGGGTAAGGACTGAAGACAATTCTATAAGCTCATGAATCAGCAATTTGCCTGAGTCTCATGGACTAAAGGAGTTTGAGTGGCTATGTCCTCCCCACTCATTTTTTGCAACAACTATAGCCATGTTGTTAAGTTTACAGTAGCTGGATGCTTCAGCTTTGTCCATTTTAAGGGGCGCAAAGTCAATATCCATGTTAAATGCAGTTGAAACAATGGAACTGCAAAATGCCTTCCAGCCCCAAGCAAGCGGCTTATATCAACCAGAAAAGAATCTGAAAAAGCACAAAAATTAGGATCTTATATGTCAATTTCCCTTGTGTATGCAATCCTGGAATAGAACTCTTTGAGTTATATAATTGAGCATAGTTATCAAGAGTTAAGTAGAACAATTCCATATTACAATTCATAAAAGATGTTTTCATAATTCAGCAGCTTCTAATAAATATCAATTAAACCAATAGCCCATTATCACAACTTACTACGACTAATAATCCTCATTTAGAAGTAAAAAATAACAAAAAGTGGGGTTTAAAAAATGATATTTTACAGTTGCTATAAGTCATAATGTTGTTAGTCATCCATTTCAAAGAAGATAGTTTGCAAAAACTTTTATTTTAAAGTTTGGGAAACTTATAGTTACAGCATCGAAGAAAGGTATTAGCAACTCACACTACCCCTTTAAAATAGTTGTCAAAAGTTCGTCGAACATTATCCAAGTTATTTCTTGAAAAATGAAGTGGTCTCCTAAGCAAAAGAAGCCAATTCTGATCATGCAAAAATATTATCAGTTTATAATTTTTTGGAAAATATATTCCATTTGAATTCACTTAACGGAGTATTAGTTGGAAATGAGAGAAACCATCAACATGGTAATATTAGGATCAACAAGGAAATCGATAAATTCTCCTTGCCTTGAAAACTAAAAAAATTTGGTGTGTGTGTGATTGTACACAATCTCACACACATACACAGAGCCCAAAAATATTATTTATACATACATACGTGTGTAAGAAAATTCGCTCGTGTCCATCCATACACACACATACATAACTGATAACACAAATACACCTGGAGAGCACCAATATTGTAATTTTAGAATTCAAAAAATTGAAGACAATTTCCTTGCTAAAAGAGTTAAGAAAATTGTTGAACTCACCAAATTGGATTGAAAAGAAACCAGAAAAACCATCAATAGTAACAATAGTATTAAATTATGAAGAACATTTCTTTAACCTCAAAAATGTAAGAAAATCCTTGTGTGCATACATGTGTGTGTATATAAATATTAAAAAACTCGAAAATTTGTTACGTGTGCGCGTGCAAGCATGTGTGTAGGGCTACTCACAAATTGTGTGGTTCATTTGAAGGTAATTAAAGGTAGACCAAAATAGTTACTTTAGGCTGTGTAAAATTATAAAATGAAGTTGGATTGGACCGAGTCCTCTGTTTTGATAAATAAGTAAAGTTACAAAAGAAACACAAGAATGTTTACTTATATTGGCCAGCTGTGTAGTTTACAGCCATTTCGAAATAAAATCCAACCCAGTTAGCTTTGGGGTGTAACAATAGTACTAATTTAATACCAACAAATTACACTTCATTGAAGCAATTTATCAAACAGTGTACTTACTACTTGGCAACAAAATTTCCAAGCAAAAACTAAGCTTCAAATATATAGCATTTCAACAAGAATAACCCACAAAGCAGTAGAAAGCGCGCATAAACCAACACAAATTAAACACATAAAGCAGCTGAAACAATTAAATGGGAGAACAGGCTAAATTAGCCACCGGGGGACTTTCATTCTCTAGATAAATACAATAATTGTGGAACAAAAGTCATAAAAACTTTTTATCTAATCCAAAAAGAACAAACATCCTTAAACTATGTCAAAAATCAGTGTGCAAAGCTGAGATGCAAGAGGGGAAAGTTTGACCAACCCTAACAGAGGATGAGAAATCAGTCGTGCATTTGAACCCATAAGAAGACTAGCGTTTAGATTGCGGTAGGACAAGGAATAAGATTGAGGTCAAACTAAATCAAATTTCGGTGATAAAATGAAATCGAAAAAGAAACTACAGGGGAATAGCAGAAACAGCAGAACATGAGAATCATAGAACAAGTTCAAAGGAAGAGCGCGTAGAAAAAAAAAACATGTAAAGATACAGTAAACAGTATAGAACAGAGATACATACAGAAAGCGGGGAAAACGAGAATTTAGTGTAAGAGATCAGAAATATAGCGAAGTACCGTTCTAATACTCTTCCAATTCTGCAAATTTTCCTCTGAATCAAAGCAGAAGAGAAGAAATTGAAATCAAGAATACTAATTGTTGCAGATTATCGTTCTGCGGAGAAGAGAATAAGAACTGCCTGAGCCCTCGACGGAGGAGTTCATCTACTTTCTTTATTTATTTTATTTTCTTCCATCAAATTGTAGGTTTAAAACTAAAATACTATTTTCACAAATGAAATTTAGATTTCTTACTTTGAAAATGTCGATTTTAGTACTGTAATTTTAAGAAGGGATTAATTTTTAGTCTTGTTTATAAAATAAAATTTGAACACAAAATTTATGAAAAATTAAAATCCTATATTATAATTTATTCAGTGAAGTAATTTATGAAAAATTAAAATCCTATATTATAATTTATTCAGTGAAGTTATTTGTTAAAATTATGATCAAAAGAAATGAGATAAAAAATAGATAAATAGATATTTTCTAAAGTAAAAAGGTTAATATAAAAAAAATTAAAAGTCCAAAGATCAAAATAGATGTTTAAAGAAAATTGAGACCAACCTAATATTTCGGATATATACTTGCCAATAAATATAGATTATAAAACCACAAGTGTTAACTTTAGCAAAGAAATCTACTCAGAAGTTACTATATGTTGGGTGTATAAATGAAGTTAATTAGGGATGTAAACATAGCTTAAAAAAATTAAAAAAAAGGAAAAAAACTAGTTGCGTTACAAATTTTGCTCTCTTGAGCAAAATTTCTGATTAGTCGTATGATTTGAGTTTAATTTTGATTTGGTAAGTTCTAAAAATTTTAAATAGATCTGGTAAAATTCACAAAAATACTTGATTTTTATTTTCTTCAATTTACTTAACTTTATGTTTTCTATATGGGTGACTATACTATGATTTAGGTCCAAAAAAATATATATATAGTGGATTTTTAGGTGGGTAAAAAATAGTTCACAGATGATTTTTGAAGTTAAATCAAACTATCGGGATCCTATTGAAGCTTTTAAAATCATAGAGACTAGATTGGAACTATATCTGAACTATGACAACCAAATTTATAATTTAACCAACTTAAAATTGGAAAAATATTGAACATATAAGTAAATAACAAACATTTTGTAGGACCTGAGACATTTTGGGAGAAACTAAAAGAAAAACTAAGTAGGCATAAATGCAAAGTGAAAAATATTGTACAACTATAAAAGAAATATAAAGAAATTCATATTCATAGAAGATTTAAAGATGATCGACYTGAGTAGAACTCAATTAATAAATGTATTATTTACTTTCTAAAAGCTTAGAAGTTCAAATCTTCTATCCCGTTGCAGTCAAGATTTTAAATGTCGATGGACATATCGATGCCTCGATTTCATGGAAATATCGATAAAAGTGAGAAAAATTAAGAAAATTGTAAAAAATATTTAAATGAAGAAATAAACATTTTCCTATTTATAAATTAGTTAAAAATAATTAATCTTAATATTATGTACATGTTAGTGACATTTTGTTCATATTTGTCATATTTTGTCGATTTTCTTGTATTTATCGTTCATGTCGATGTCGAATCCATAAAAACATGGATATGTCGATGGAAATGTCAACATGTCGACGGATATTTAAAACAATGATGGCAGTATTAAAAATAAAAAGCGAAAAGGGAACGGCAAGATGTGATTATGTATATAGAATTAACCATGGTCAAGCTATTAGTTAAGTGATAGGTCACTTCAAGATTGCCAATTCAGAGTTGTTAAAAGGAAAAATATTCGCCAATATAAGAAAGGAAATAATTTTAGGTATGTCATGGGAGTACTGGATTGATATGAATAATGATAAAGCATGGGTCACCTTAGGAATCTTTTGAGAATTTGCCTTGGTTGTATAAATTTGTTGATATAAAAAAACGTCTAGATATAATAAYGAATATTGAACTAGACAAGACATCGTGTCAATTTAATCTCAAAATTTCAAAAAGTTGTAATAACATTTTTGAACTTTCGATTTCGATTCTAATACATTCTTGCAAGCAATGTCGTTATTTATGTGTTGAATGTGAGACATTGACTAGATGAACATATGATAATATAACATAACATAAGGAGTAAAAATTTGCTTGTTCCAGCAATTTTTTCCCCTATCTGTCATTATTTTATTCAACTAGCCTACTCTTTTGTGTCACGTCATGTCAAATTATCACTTGATCGTTAGTCCAATCACTATACTACATTAGCATTATTTAACTTACGATGTTAACAACAATAACTTATTAGAATCAAATTCGAAAAAGCTAATACAATAGATAATTTGGAAGTTAAAGATATCTCTACTTCCTTTTGATCGCAGTTAGAATCTTTCCCCAATTATATTTATGAAAATCAAACTCGATAACATAATTAAAGTTTTCAAAAATAAAAAAGAAATTAAGTAGACAAAACTCCCAAATTTTGGGAGACTAAATTTGTAATCTCACCAATGTTATTGATTGTAGGGATTAAAATAGATTGAAACCAAAAATGTTTACTACTACGACGGGTTTCGCCGGCGACAAAATTACGAGCATGCCCATCGCTCGTGGCGCGAGGGAGGAATGGCAAATTGGGTAATTTAAAAGAACCGGCAGGGGCATTATCGTCAACTGTGAAATCGATCGGTGATTTATGTGGATTGATCGAGAGGGAGGGGGGAGGATCAATCTCTGAGGAATCTCGGAAGGGAGAGGGAAGAGAAAAAACAAAACCCAAATTCTTGCATTCATTCATGTCCTTGCCGGATATGGTTGATGTTGCTGATAAATTAGCCTATTTCCAAGCGATTACGGGCTTAGAAGATCCTGATATATGCACCGATATCCTTGCCGCCCACGGTTGGGACCTCGAGCGCGCTGTTTCTTCTTTTACTGCCACCAATTCGGAATCCTCTGCTTCTGCCGCCGCCGATTATGGTGGGGGAAACGCCCATTTTGACCCTGCACCGCGCCGATTCCTCGAGAGATCGGAATTGCACGAGAATGCTGCACCGGCACCGGCCCCGGCCCCGGCCGCTGGCTTGGCGTGGAAGATCATTACGCTTCCGATTTCTGTGATTTCTGGTAGTTTAGGGCTGGTTTCGGGTGCTGTTAGTCTCGGGTTATGGGCTGCTGGGGGTATACTCTCCTATTCTCTTGGAGTCATTGGTTTGGGGTCTGGGTCTGGTTCTGGGCGAAACGCTGAATCGTCGGCTCGGTTGGTTTCGGTGTCTGCTGCGGCTTCGGAAGCTATTGATTTCGTGTCGGCGTTTGAGAGGGATTATGGGAGTACGAGGCCGAATTTTGTGGGGGAGGGGTTCATGGACGCGTTGCAGCGTTCGAGAAACGCATTTAAGCTCTTGTTTGTTTACCTGCACTCTCCTGATCATCCGGATACGCCATTTTTCTGCGACAGAACCTTGTGTTCGGAGACTATTGCAGCGTTTTTGAACGAGAATTTTGTTTCGTGGGGAGGGAGCATTCGTGCTAGTGAAGGTTTTAAGATGAGTAATAGCTTGAAAGCATCGAGATACCCTTTTTGTGCTGTGGTTATGGCAGCAACAAATCAGAGGATTGCGCTGCTTCAGCAGGTATTCATATTTATAGCTTTTTTATTCAAACTTCTCAATTTCATCACTACGTCTAACATGTCTAGTTTTCGAGGTCATTCATTTTTGTAAGGACGCTAATATCATTGAATAGGTGAAATTACAAAAGAGGGGAGGAAGCCTCAATCATTGTGGTTATGCTGAAAGGTTACTGAGTCTGCTGGTCACACTAAATTCTGGCATGTGATGTTGAATTCCACATTATGAACGACCTTTCCATTTGGAAATTGATTACCTTGCCTGAGATTGCTACTAGCCATAGTCCATACAATAAAAAACAGCTTATTTAGTCATAGGTTGTACAGTTGGAACTTGTAAGAGCCCTTCTCAACCAGTGGTCATGGTATAAAACCATGTGGGACTATCTACTTGATGTGTCAAATTTCTTACATGTTTTAACTATCAAATATTGTAGGGTGAACTGTGAAGTATTATCATCTGCAGCAAATTTGGTTAGCATTGGATGGATGATTTCTGGTTAAAATTTGAGGAGAGTGTTTTATTTCCTTATCTCTCCCTCCCTCCTTCCTATGTTCTACTAGGCAGTTCAAACCTGAACTTTTTGGCTGCCATTTGGTGGATTTGTTGTTCCCTCTAAATTTGATGTATCATGATCAAAAGTATTATATATCTAATTGGTTTAATTATGCCCCTCTTGTTTTTCACGATGAATGACGTGGCTTAGCCAACTCAAGCATAGCTCAATTGGTTAAGGCATATATATCTTTGACCAAAAGGTTATTAGAGGTCCAAATCCCACGTGTTGCTGAACTAAATAAAAAAGGTGGTTTAAGTTTTCTTCTGAAATAAATATCTCATTGGATATGTTTAAAATGTTTGAAGTTCTAAAAAGGAGGCGTTGAAGTTTTACTTCATGAAATTTGAAGGATGACCTAATGGTTTTTGTGCGTTCATACCTATATGTACACTTCATCCATGTTAACACATCTTGCTCAATAGCCTGTGCTATTCTTATAATTGGCACAATTGTAGACTACATGAATGTTGAGCTATTTCTTTGAATGTGAGTGGCAATGATTCCTAGAAAGATGTAGATGGATGGATGGATTATGGAATGGTCTCAAGTCAGATTTCTGTGAGGGTACAATCCTGTTTGGGTTTTGTATTCTATGTTTGAAGCTCCAGTTACACTTTATTTGATTGTGAGAAGCATGAAAGTTTTCTGTTGTATTTTGTTTATTTATTCTTAAATTAAGAGGAAAGCTTGAGTTAGAAAATTTGTTAGTGAGGACTTCTCAACGTTAGTTAATAATGTGGCTTTAGCGGACTTTTTTCTTCTTAACAATTCTAGAAGTTTATTTCCCACCCCTCCAAATTAAGGGTTCCCAAACCTTCAAAATGTTTGAAATAGCCAAATCGAGTAGGATTCCCTTCCTGGGAACTACTTTAAAGAAGATGTTGACTCAGTGGTTAAGATCTATGGATCTCTGCATTGTTCCAATACCATCAAAGGGAAGAAAGGAAAGTGTCTAGAAGAAGAAATAGTGGCTTCAAAGAGTTGATAAACTTCTGTTATCCCAGTAATAAAGATAAAAAGGAATTCTCAAGGAAGGGAGAAGCCTGGGTCTCCATGCTTATTCTCAGTTGGAACTGAAGAGGATTGGTGTGATTGCTTTGGAAAAGAGGATTCTGATAGAAAATGTTATCCTAAAGCAAGTCCCTACTTCATTGCTGAAATGAGTGAGATTGATTTGTTCTTCAAAATTATATGGAACTCTAGAGATGTGGGGTGCTTTTGGTAGCATTCCAATTTGAAATAGCACTACTTACTCTATCTTGTAGATCCGATAGAAGGTTCTTTTTCCTTGTCCATTCCAGTCATTTTGGTTAAGGGTTTCTGTTTTCAGCTTATGGGTTGTCCATTGAAGCCCTCTCCTATTGGTTAAGGGATTTTGTTTTTGGCTTATTTGCATGTTCAACCCTTCAAGTCTCATCTAAGGAATGGCTTCTAGAGAGTGCTGGAGGACCTTGGTGGGCTGTGAGCTGGTTATTGGGTTTTTCGTGGAGGCTTTCATGTTTCCATGTCATCTTGGGAGAAATCACAAGGCAAGGTCACTTAGATGTAGCTTCAATGAATTTCTTATGTCTTGGGTATGCCCTTTGATGGTAACCCTAACAATTTAAGACTTCTAGAACCCCATTATTGAAAGATTAGAGTAGAAGTTGATGAAGTGGAAAAACTTTTGCCTATATGCTAAGCCAAGCAGTGTGATCTAGCTTTCCTACTTCCTTTATGTCTATCTTTCCGATCCTTAAAAATGGCACTGTTGATAGAGAGAAAGATAAAGACTTTTGTTGTGGGAAGGCAATAAAGAAAGAAGGTTGTTTCATCTAGAGAATTGGAATATCATCTCACAGCCCTTGGAAAGTGGCGGTGTAGGTGTTGGTAACATAAGTCAAAGAAGAAAAACACTAGCCATAAAATGGCTTTTGAAATTTCCATGTGAAACTAGTGAGTTACGGCATCAAAGTAGCTAGCATTCATGGGAAAAAAGGGGGAATGGATGCTTTTTTTACCACAGGAAGAAAATCAGGTAGCTATAGAGTCCATGGTGGATCATCAGCAAGCTTAATGACAGTTTGCTGAACTTTATCACCAGAATCGAGGTGGGAATGGTGAGAGAACCTTCTTTTAAAATGATTCGTGTGTGGATGATCAAGCTCTTTGCTGCAAATTTCCAAGCATTATAAAGAGATGCAATGCTGCAGGAACTGGGGGAGGAAAATACCAATTCATGGTGGATTTTGGCTAGAAGAAACCTACATGATGATGGGTGAAAGAGTTTTTGGAGCTCCAGCACTTGGTGGATAATTGCAGCTGACAAGGGCACAAGATAGACAGAAAAGTTTAAGAGTCTTAACAAATCAGGTACCTTGGTTAAATCTATCTTCAGTGAACTATTAGGCTCATCTTCATTGCTTAATGAGGAACTAGTGGCTGCTTTATGGAAGACAAAGATGCCAATGTCAGATTTCTGATTTGGGCTCTATTTTGGGGCACTCAATACAGCACAGAGAAACAATAGTATCATTTCCATGAGGGCTGGAATTCTTATTTAGAGAGGAGTTAAAGTTTTGTTGTTGAAGACATGCACTCATGCACAACAATCTAATGCATTTATTCCAATATTGGTGGTTTGGAGTTTCCAATAGAAAAATGGTGATGTTAAAGGTTTGGAAAGGGAAATCTTGATAGTTTGCAATTTAAGGAGTATATTTGTAGGCATATGTTCTCCTATCTTTTGGGTAGTTTTTTAGTGATAATCTTCAAAGGAGATGTTATTTTTACAAGCTCTATTCTCCCATTCAATGGGCAATGAGGCTTTTGTTTATTACATCTGGTTCTGCACGTTTTGGAACTCCAGCATTGGTGGAACATAACGTCCATGGGCATTAAAACTTGGATTTGATAAGCAGTTTTGACAGACTTTCCATTTCATTTTGATTTTTGACATCAGATTTTTTTCCCTCTCAATGCAGGTTGAGGGACCAAAAACAGCCGAAGAAATGTTAGTGATTCTACAGAGAGTCCTTGAAGAAAGTGCTCCTGTTTTGGTTTCAGCAAGGCTTGATGCAGAAGAAAGAAGAAATAACATGCGTTTGAGGGAGGAACAAGATGCTGCTTACAGAGCAGCACTTGAAGCAGATCAAGTATGCTACTTTCTGACTCTGCTTTCTCATCGGTCTAAATTTCATCATTTTCTCTCCCTTCCAACCGTGTCACTTTCTCTTCCTTTTATCATTGCATTTCAAAAAGAGTTTTCATGCAGTCGCTTCAAGTTTTTATGTTAATCTGATATCTTGCTGTGGGTTTATAAGGCCAGGGAACGACAAAGAAGAGAGGAGCAAGAGCGTCTGGAAAGGGAAGCCGCTGAAGCTGAGAGGAAGAGGAAAGAGGAAGAAGAGGCTCGTGAGAGAGCGGCTCGTGAAGCTGCAGAAAGAGAGGCTGATTTAGCTAGAATCCGGCAGTTGAAAGCAATGTCACTTGGTCCTGAACCTGAAAAAGGGCCTAATGTTACACAGGTAATCTTCTACGTTCTCAACTTGTTTTCAGTTTTCATTATTTATGGAGTCCCCTGACTCGACTCACCTTTTCCTTTTTACATCTTGCTAATAAAGGGAGAACCTAATAATCAATCTTCTTGAATTTTCGGACCAACCAGGTTTTGGTGCGGTTCCCAGCTGGAGAACGCCGTGAAAGGAGGTTCCACAGTACCGCTACGATTCAAACTCTCTACGACTACGTCGATTCCTTGGGTTGTTTGGAGGTCGATACTTACAATCTGGTCTCCAACTTCCCTCGAGTTGTTTATGGTGCCGAGAAGCTCTCGTTGTCCTTGAAAGAAGCTGGACTGCATCCTCAGGCCAGTCTTTTTGTGGAGCTAACCTCTTGAAATCTCCAACTAGTAGTAGAACGGTTAAAATTAGTTGAAGATGAAAACTGTAAAAGCAAGATATAAGATATTTATAGTAGCCCTTGCTTGTTTCATTTTGATTAGAGTTCCTTTGATGACAGTATAAGCTCTCTGAATGTTTCAGGTTTATAGTAGTAGATGCATATTCAGTATAAATTAATGGTGGTTTTGGAATAATGACTTTAATTTTTTCTGTATTTGTAATTTTAGAATCTGGGTCACATTTGATATTTGATACGTGTTTATTTCTTTCTTTCTTTTTGGAAAAATAAAAAATAAAAATCTCTCATTTCTCTTTTGGCCGTTTTGCTCCCTCTCCCCCTTTGCAATCTCAATCTTGCCCACCGTACGAAGGTTTAGAGACTAAATTTATAATTTTTTTTCTTCCAAGTATTTATCATGTTTCTTATTTAAAAAATATAAAAATAGAAATGAAAACTGATTTTCGTTTTATTACTGTTGTGAGTTTAAATTACAAGTCAAATAGGTTCTAGAGTTTCAATTTTATGTCTAATAAGTCAAACTTTAAAACGTGTGAAATAGGTCCTTCAACTTTCAATTTTGAATCTAATAGATTCTTGAACTTTCGATTTTATGTCTAATAATTCTTAACCAATTTGACATTTATATAAAAAGTAGAGGACGTATTAGACACTTCGCACCTTAAAAATTGGACACCCTATTCAAACACAATTGAAACTTTAAAAATTTTTTAGAACCTCTCAAATATTTTAGACACCTTCTATATCCTATCCTCTCAATTATTTTTTTGAAAATTTTATATTTACATGTATCCAATTCTGTTTTACAAAAATGTTAATAGACTTTTATTAACATATTTACGTGGGTATATTTTTAAGAAATATCTTTGTAAATTTAAAGGGAACCTCAACTCTTTTTTAGGTTTGTTTAATAATGATTTGATTTTTAGTTTTCCATTTTAAAAAATTATGACGGCTTTCTCACACTTCTTTAGTATTATTTTCATATCTTTTATAAATACATTAAAATTTTTAGTCAAATTAGAAAAATAATAAATATAAAATTTTAAAAACTACTTTTCTTCTTAATTTGTATAAAATTTTGCATCATTTTTAAAATGTTGACACAAAACAAAGCAATTTGATAACCATTTTATTTTATTTTTTACAATCTAACTTATAAACACTATTCTCCCTCCTATATTTCTTTTGTTTTGCACCTGATTTTTTAAACTGTTTTCAAAATTTAAGCCAAATTTCAAATAGTTTTCAAAAATTTGTTTTTTTTTTTTTTTAATTTTTAACTTGGCTAAGAGTTTAAATGTGTTTTTAAAACGATGAATACATAATTTTAAAAAACAGAAAACTAAAAACGAAATAATTATCGACCTTAATTTTCAAAAACATAAACAAAAAATAAAAATAAGTTTTTAAAACTAATTTTTTCAGTTTTCAAAATTTTGGCTTAATTTCTGAAAACATTTCAAAAACTTTTATAGGAAAATAAATTAATGCAAAAGTGAAAATAGTATTTAGGAATTTGATTTTCAAAAACAGAAAACTTTATAAATAAATATGTTTTCTTAAAAATTAACTGTAAATATTAATTTTTTTTTAATTACAAACATTGCATTTTTAAAAAACTTACTGGCTTCGAAAATATTATTTAAATTCGGTGCCCAAAGTATGTTCTCAGGACGTGCCGAAACAAAATTAGAGTAAAAGTATATTGAAATAATTCTCTCCCATTTAAACTTTAATTCAAACTCCAAAGACGAGGCTACTTTTTAAAGAAAAAATATCACATTGACCAACCAATTAACAGTTAACACAATCTATATTTCTAAGTAAAAAAAAAAATTACCCTATAAATATAAAAATATAAAAATTTTCATTAAATTAATCTATCACTCTGAATAACAGATAATTATTCCTATCCTCATTCAATCTTATCCTTAAAGTTTTACCCTTCGAATTTTACTTTTAAAAATATCTTAGAGAATTTAAATTTCAAGAGTAAATCTGATATTTGATCATTTCAAAATGTTTGGGCTTCACATACCAATCCAGTCTAAGTTATTTTGTTTCAATTTTACCTCTTTAACTTTTTCTTCTTTTTTTATTACTTATTTTTGATTTCGCCCTCAACACAATAAAAGTCTCAATTACAGCAAAAATTACCAATAATTTTCTTTTATCAAATTAAACTATGAGAATAAAATTAAAACACACAAAAAATAAAATAGTAAACAGATCAGCTAATTAAGTCATATATCTCCAACTAAGATAGTAAGTTCGAATCTTCACTTGTTGTGTTAAAAAAATCACTAAACGTAAATTAATTAGTATATATATATATATATATATATATATATATATATATATATATATGAGACAATGACGTAAAACAACATTAAATGAACACATATTTTTAAATATACCAAAATATTTAAAATATTTAAAAGTTAGCCTAAATGAACACATATTTTTAAATATACCAAAATATTTAAAATATTTAAAAGTTAGCCTAATTCAAATCA
>NW_019104490.1:2368543-2383129 GCF_001995035.1 Momordica charantia
CTCTCCTTCCTCAACCAATTCTTCTGGTACCGCAAAGAGCCGCTCTCCATCACCGCCATTTCCGCGCAGATCGCCGTCGTCCCTCTCGGCCGCTTAATGGCCTCCAGAATCACAAATCGCGTCTTCTTCAAAGGAAATCGGTGGGAATTCTGCCTCAACCCTGGCCCTTTCAATGTCAAGGAGCACGTTCTCATCACCATCTTCGCCAACTCCGGCGCCGGCACCGTCTACGCCATTCACGTCGTCACCGTCGTCAAAACGTTCTACAAGCAACGCATCAGCTTCTTCGTCTCCTTAATCGTCGTCGTCACCACTCAGGTTCGCTCCGCCTCCGATTTCAGTTTCCAATTTTGAAATTTGCGATTACTGTCAAATTAGAGTTGCAATTGAACGGATTTGGCGTTGGAATGGTACAAGATTAGGTGTTAGGATTCGGGTGGGCCGGGATATTCAGGAAATATCTCGTCGAGCCGGCGGCGATGTGGTGGCCGGCGAATCTGGTCCAAGTTTCACTCTTCAGGTATCCAATTATCAACTCTAAATATATTTTATTTTTTTTTAATTATGCCATTTTATGGAAATACTACATAAATATTTTCCTATAAAATATTTAAATTAACAGATTCGTATTTCACATTTTTTATAATAACTAAATTTTTTTATTATTAATATGGTGTCAATGTCAATACTGCTTTTTTTATTTTTTAAATATTTTATTGATTTTTTATTATATAATAGAAATTTCGATTTACCACTTAGCTCGATGTGAAACATATAAACATGTAAAAATTTTGATAAAAATGTTGGTCCGTCAGATAAAATTTTAATACCATAATCTATTGTTAATGGAGTTAAATGCCACCTAAAAGATAAAATTCTTTTAATTCTTCCCAATTTTCAAAATTTTCTTTTACAATTTAATTCTTGTTTTTAGGTCTGCCATTTATTAAAAGAAACTGATATAAAATTTAAAATATCAAAATTTTATAGATTTTTTTAGTATAACAAATGCGAGAGGTGAGATTAATCTCCAACCTCACGAAAAAAGTAGGGTGACTGATCAAAATTTTAGAGATGAAAATATATATTGGTCTAATTATTATTGTATCCATTGAGATGAAGTCGTCTTAAAAACAAAAATAAAAAATAATAATAAAAAATAAAAAAATTCTCCAAGCCTGTGTGTTTTCTTTTGAGTTATTAATTAGGAGAAAAAGATGTGTCTGTAGGGTACGAAAACTGCCAACCAACAAGACAGCTATTTGTTTTGTTACAACTTTTCTATTAAAAAAAAGGTTTTTTTTTTAATTAACTAATTGATGGTTATGGTTGGAATTTGATTGAGTCAAATAACCAAATTTATATGAGAAAAATTGCATTGGGTAGCAAAAATCTTCTACATATTTCAAAATATGTTACATGTTTTTTCTAATTTTTAAATATATTATAAATTTTCACTTATATCAGTAGTATATCATATTGTAAGTATATCAGCACTCATATTAGTAATATATAAGATATATATCACATACATATATTAGTAAATAAATATATTACAAATATAATACCGGTATATATTATTTGGGTAAAGTATTATTTGGGTAAAGTTGTTATTTTAAAATTGGACCTCTATTTTTGTTAAAAAAAAAGTGTTGTATTTGAAAAAAAAATTAAATTTAGTTGCTATTATGCTAATTTTACTAAATGTTTTTGTCATATTTACAACTGTCACTCTATATAATCTATAATAGGCTACCTTAGTCAATTTTACTCTTTCAAATTCGTTAAATGGATTTGTGAAATTGGTATTCTTAATTCATTAAATTAAGTCGAAAAGTGAACCTAAACCGAGCATAGGTCAAGTGGTTAAGGTACCTATCTCTAATTAGAAGGTCATGAGTTTGAACTCCCACTCCCACAATGTTGTACTAAAAAAAGAGTCGAAAAGTGAAACAAGGAAATAATGATAAATTGATTATGTTTGTTTTCGTACAACAAATAAACTTTTGAAAGGTAGATTTTTTTTCTTTCAAAATTTCGCTTAGATTTTGAAAATCTTTATAATAACAAAACAAATAACACATAGGTAAAAGAGATGTTTCTAAATTTACTTTTTTTTAAATAGAAAAAAAATGAAATAGTTGTCAAATAGGGCTAAACATTTTAAAATTTATTCGATTATAGAATAGTTGTAGTTGCACGTATAACAATTCAAGCCTAACAAATCTAGTGCATACTAAAAAGATTTGCAAATATAATACAATTAAAAAAAAATCATCAACACATCTCAACTTTGTACATCTATCAATGACTAATAGACACCCATCACCAATAGATCCTATGAACGATAGATACTAATAAATATTTCTCGCTACTAAAATAGTTGATATACATATATTTATCATGGTGTCTATTATTAATATACATCAATTTTAGTGATAGACGCCTACCCTAATTATCATATTTGTGAAATCATATTCTTTATATTATATTTGTAAATATAACAAATCTATTTGTCACCTATTGCAATTCTTTTCCACAGGGCTCTACACGAGAAAGAGGAGCGAAGCAAGGGGAGTTTAAGCCGAACCCAATTCTTCGTAATATCCTTCATTTGCAGCTTCGCCTATTACGTCTTCCCTGGCTACCTCTTCCAAATCCTCACCTCACTCTCATGGGCCTGCTGGGCCTTCCCCACCTCCATTCTGGCCCAACAGCTTGGCTCGGGCCTTCACGGGCTGGGCCTCGGCTCTATTGGGCTCGACTGGTCCACCATCTCATCCTATCTGGGCAGCCCACTTGCCAGCCCATGGTTTGCCACCGCCAATATTGCAGCCGGCTTTGTCTTCATCATGTACATTTTGACCCCAGTCTTCTACTGGTTCGACGTTTTCAAAGCTCGCACATTTCCCATATTCTCGGATTCCTTGTTCACTGAAAAGGGTCAAAAGTATGATATTTCCGCCATTGTTGACTCCAATTTCCACCTTGATGTTGGTGCTTATGACAGACAAGGGAAACTGTATCTTAGTACTTTCTTTGCTGTTACTTATGGCGTTGGCTTTGCTGCTCTTTCTGCTACCATTGTTCATGTTGCTCTCTTCCATGGAAGGTATTTCACTACGGCTTCCTACTCCTATCTACGACTTCAAGATGGCATGAATTGATCTGTTTCAGTTGAGAAATAATTGGCAGGGAAATATGGCAGCAGAGCAAGTCAAGCTTTCAAGAAAAGACAATGGACATACATACAAAGCTGATGAGCAAGTACAATCAAGTTCCCGAATGGTGGTTCATGTCGATTCTTTTAGCGAACATCGCGCTCACCGTTTTCGCTTGCGAATACTACAACGACCAGCTTCAGTTGCCATGGTGGGGAGTTCTACTCGCCTGTGGTATCGCCATTTTCTTCACTCTCCCGATCGGAATCATCACTGCCATCACCAACCAAGCACCGGGCTTGAACATAATCACCGAGTACATTATCGGATATATCTACCCGGGGTATCCCGTCGCCAATATGTGCTTCAAAGTGTATGGATACATTAGCATGACCCAAGCCATTACCTTTCTGCAAGATTTCAAGCTCGGTCATTACATGAAGATCCCACCAAGAACCATGTTCATGGCTCAGGTCAATCCTGTTTTACTTTCTTCATGCCAAAATCTCAAAACAAGGCACTTTCTAAATCTTCTTGTTTTGGTGTTAGGTTGTTGGAACCTTGATAGCCAGCTTTGTGTATTTGGGCACTGCCTGGTGGCTCTTGGAAACCATCCCCGACATATGCAGCTCGTCTCAATCCTTTTGGACTTGCCCGTCCGATACGGTGTTCTACGATGCCTCAGTGATATGGGGGTTGATCGGTCCTCGTCGGATTTTTGGAGACCTTGGATACTATTCTTCTGTAAATTGGTTCTTCCTTGTGGGTGCAATTGCTCCTGTTTTGGTATGGTTAGCCATCAAGGCATTTCCACAGCAAGAGTGGATCAAACTTGTCAACATGCCTGTATTGATTGCAGCCACCGGATATATGCCTCCAGCCACCGCAGTTAACTACATAACTTGGATCATTGCCGGGTTTCTATCTGGTTTCGTAGTGTACCGATACAAGCCCGAATGGTGGCGACGACATAACTATGTCCTCTCCGGGGCGTTGGATGCTGGCCTTGCTTTCATGGGGGTGCTACTGTACTTCTCATTAGGGTTGCAGGAGATGGACCTCGACTGGTGGGGGAACGACCTTGATGGTTGTCCGCTGGCTCACTGCCCCACGGCTGCTGGAGTTGCTGTGGAAGGATGCCCTCTCTTCACTTAAGGTACAATCAAAGTGAGAAATGCAATTAGTTCTAAGTTACAGAATTGTTACAGAATTTCAGTTCCTCCGTTGGAAATGCACATATTGGCTTACAGAATTTCAGTTCATCATCTTGTGTATATTGAACTTCGTAGTTTGTCCAAAAATTTATTGACTTTCGATTCTCTTTGATCTCTTATGTACTTAATTACTTTGTTGGTGTAGCATGAGGTTCCAGCATGACATGTTTTCAAGATTCCAGTTGCAGAAACTCAAAAACTTTTAGAAGTTATAATATAAATCGAGCTAGAAAGTTCTCAATCATAAATCTAATATAAGAGCAAGCAATTATTGTCGAAGTTTAAATTACCACTAAACCTAAAAACTTGAGCCGAGACATCTAAAAAGCAAAATCTCCTGTGGAAAAGTAGATAGTTTCCTTGTTCTGTATGGTATTACAGACTTCAATTTCCAAATAACCAAAATCCAAGATGTCTTATGACTTCGCTTCCCATAAGAATAACCTCCTCTTGTTTCTACAGCAAATGTTTCAAATTGAAAGAATAGAGTATGGGACTTCGGAAAGTCACAAAACAGTAAGCCCTGGACTCACATTTGACACGAGATTCTCTGGACCGGTGCCACGAGCTGAGTAAATATGTAAATAGATGTGATTTTCTACAGCTTCAGTGCATGTTTTGCCATGGTAAGAGCCCCTTCATAAGTTTGATTTCCGCCAATAAAGCCACTCATATGGACAAACACACAGCCAGGGATCCCAGACTCTTTCGAGAGTTCCTCGTCCCTTAGACCTCGCCACTGAGCAGGCAGAGGCTTGCGACTCTCAAATCTGTCCGGAGATACTGCCACTGCCTGCACCCGCCAGTGTTTGCTTCTGTCGTCCTGAAAATCAAACCACATTAGGATGGAAAATAACATATCTGAACGTTCTATTAGTTGACTACAAGTTACATGTACCTGATACAGCACATATTTGATCAAATTGTCATTCTTCATCTCCTCCTCGAGCTCAAATAGATGAAGTTTCCACTGTTGGAAAAAGAAGATTACACGAAACATTATTGATATGAAGTATATGTTACTCATCGTAAACAACAAAAATGTTTGTTTCCAACTCAAACTAATAAAAAGCTTTTCTTGTCGAATGTGATGTCCGTATAAGTGAGGGAAATAGTCATTTCACTATCAGTAAGAAATAGTACACCAAGAACTATTACAGAACTCTAACTTTAATGTCTTTTTAATATCTGTGAATGTCCGGTTAACTTGGGCACACCTCGACTAATCTCAAGAAACAACCTCCTGACCCTACTACATTTGGGTAGGTGGCCACCATGGTTTGATCTCATTCTCTCTCTAAGCCATTTGCTATCTGGCCCTTATTGACACTAAAAAACACCTCGATGGTTAAGAACTCTTAACTTTAATGTTATTAAATTCGTCATATCAGTTGTTCTTTGAAATGTTATTGTAAAGGGGACAGAATACTCGATAGAAAGCAGAATTACTCCAAAAGTTGTAACAGAAAATAATATTCAAAGGTGCATTTTCTAAAAAATTACCCCAAATGCAACCAAGTCAAATAATAGAAAATCATAAATAAGAATGTGACCAAATGATCCAAAAAGCAACCTGAGATAAAAATTGATGATACTTCACCTTTCAGTAATATCAAATGCAAATGAGAAAAAAAAAAAAAAGTGGACAAATTCAATAATTCCAATACCCTCTCCAACGCGACCAGAAAAAATAAATGAGTGAGTGAACGAAACCAGAGCTCAATTTATATATATATTTTTAAAGGGAGTACTACTTACAGGGCAAAATGTTGTCAAAACCATTATTTCTCCGCTAGGGTCAATTTCATATCTTGCTGCAAGACATCCCATCACAATTGACCTTGCTGGTAGCCACGATTTCGCATGAAACCGAACGCTCTGAAATTAAGCAAGGGAAGTAACTCACCTGAGTAAACAGAGTACTCAATGTTCAAGGAAATATAGAAAGTTTATCATGCTCTTTTAAAAGATTATTTCATATTCTCTGAATTCAAAAAGTCTCACATCCAAAAACTCTCCACCAGCCAAAACCATTGCTTTCTCAAAGGCCTTGTTCTCATTTTCCGGTGATTGATCGGGGTCCGTCCAGTCCAGATTTAACTTCCCCACCCTTGAAGATAGGTGTGTGTTGTTCACATATTTTGGTGGCTGGTCAATATCATACTGATTGATGCCGTTATCTACAGCATCAATTGCCTGACAAAATGAACATAAATGTCAAAAGAGAAACAGACATGACTACGAAACATAAATCAACCCAAGCGAGCCAAGCCGAAAAACCTTGAGCTCAAATATTTATAATAATTAACAGCGGCAGCAGACAAAGGGTTAACAAAATAATCAAATCCGCACCTCCATGAAACTTTTGTAAACAGCCAAAAATAGCCTATGCACATCTGGGTGCCCTTCATCAACCTGAAGCTCCTTTGCAATAATCTCCTTCCCAAAATGCTGAAGCAAAACAACAAGAACAATAATCATAACTAATAGGTTCTTTACAAACAGCACGATAAAGGTTAGTGATCAAAGAAAATTGACGACAATTTTTAGAGAAGTAAAAGTAAGAACTTGCAAATATAGTCATGGCTCTAGACAAATTCAAAAGGCAGTCTTGTAAAGGGTACCAACCTTGTAAACAAGACCAGCGCTGCTGAGCTTAGTGGAGAAACCATGGCCGAAAACCTCTTCAAAACCCTTTTGATGATGATCATATCGATCATGACTTGGATCATACACGCCCCCAACATCAAGAACTGCATCAAGACCTTGTAGAACCTGCCACTCAACTCAATCAGAAATGGAGACTTCACGCCGAAAACAAAAGCCAGGCCATAAACTCTCAAAACAGACAGGACCCTGTTCAAAATGCCCACTTCTCTCACGACTTTGCAGGAAAAAGAGTCCCCAAATTTACATTACCGACAAGAAAAGCTCATTTAAATTCTGGGAAACGACTACCAAAAAAAAAAAACCCAATAACTACTCAATCTTCAGCTCCATTCAAACGGAAAAAACAAAGCGACAGCGCAAACCTGGGGATCTCGGGTTCGAACAATTTGAGCATTGGAGAACTTATCCGTGAGGCGAATCATGAAGCAACCAAGGGCTTCGTCGCAATGGAAGCTTCCATGGTGAGTGCCCACTCGCTTTACAGAAATGGGATCGCCAGAAGAAGGAGAGGAGACCGAAGCGACGGGAGAAGAAGCCATGAAAGGACGGAGAAAGAAAAACTTGGGGAAGAAGAATAATTGCTTCTGGTTAAACCCTAAACCTCTGCTAAGATTGAGAATGACCATGGCCTTTGAATCATCAACATTAAAGGGATGTTAAATTTTGGTCTTTTGAGCTTCCTTGTGGAAGAGAAGGGTCGGGTCTGAATCCTATGGTGGGCTTCGATTGTTTCAATGGCTGAGCCCAATCTGGTCGTGCCCTAGGTTTTTTATCCAGGGGTGAATTAGGCAAACCATCAGATAATTAAAATTTGATGCATCAACTTCAACATATTTATTGGTTACTAGATGGTAAATTTTATATCGTTATAAGAAAATACAAATTCTACTATTTTGCAGTCATTTACATATAGAAAGTCCTGTAGACTTTGGCTATTGATGTCATTGTTCCATGTCTTTGAAAAATCATGCTATTCCTCTAAATGTGTAAAAATTCATTCATTTTCTATTCTAAAATCACGTATATCATTATAAACCATCGGGACATATTTAACAATGATTTTGGCATTACCAAAATCAATTTGATCATTCTTGTCATTGTAGATTTTAGAAAATGTCAAAACTACTCCCGAACACCTCAAAATTTGAATATTAATGTGATTCACAAAGTCCAACATGTAATTACATTGAGAAAGCAATGACATTGCAGGAGTTTGAACGCACAATCTTCTACTCAAATACCCACTTTAAATCACCACTACAATAAAGAATTTAAGCTCATAGTCATAGATTAAGGTATATAAATTCTCAACACTCCTCTCATTCGTGGTTCAAAAATTAGTATGAAATCTAACAAATTGCCATTAATATTGATCGGACCAAACAGATGAGATAACTAGGCTTAGCACTACAACTGCAAGAGTTCTTAAGAATGTGTAAGCTAGATTAGAAGGAGCCAAAATGAGTATAGCTCAATAGTAATTGGCATAGACCTCCAACCAAGAGATTGTGAGTTCGAATCCCTTTCCCAACATGTTGTATCTCAAGAAAGAAGAAAAAAAAAAAAAAAGCTAGATTAGAAGGAAAAACTAATTTTCAAGCTGTATAAACATGAATACAACTTCAGAATTAACAGTTTTTGTATCCCCCCACCAGAAGCAGAGTAAAGTTAGAACATAGCACCTAATGTTTTCTCCTCTGTTCATCATCCCATTCTCCATTTGATTGTTCATGATCTAATGTCTCTTTAGAATCTCCCCATCTTCTAATCTCATCTCTTAATTGTTCTTGAATTGATGGCAGCTTCATGTCCTCTTTTTCTCCACTCTTGAATGTAAAGTAAGACTACTCATATCAGACGCAGATTACAAATATAACTAGATCGAACAATGAATTATGTATAAACACGTGTATGTTGCCTTTGTCTATGTAGTATAGTTTACCTCTTCGGGTGGTCCTTGGGACCCCTTGAAATGGTCTCTCCCTCTTGTAGTTGAAGAAATTTTCTTGGAAGTTTTTCCAAATATTTGGAAGGGTTGGATATCTCCATTTCTAATGCTCACTTCAAGCTACAAGTAAATGCCAAGTTGTGAATGAAAACAAAAAATGCATATGGAAACAAGCCAATGCTACAATATTTCAATATGACAGTATGGGTTGGCGTTCAAAAATGTTTTGGAACAAGATGTCCAGGGCAGCATTTTGCAAAACCTCTGGTAAATAGTTCAATTAATAAGCAGGAAATTTCTCAAGATACCTGAATGTGAATAATGCAGAGAAGTATACTGGCAATAGGAAGCCAACTCTCTTCAGGGGATAGAGATAAATTTGACCTAATAAGGGAATAACAAATTATGGTGAGAAAAATGAAATGATGGCTGTGTATATTATTTAAATGATGAACAAAATTCATTTCTTTTATCTCCATTGTTAGCTATGGCTAAAAGTTCAAACACACGACAATTAGCCAGAAGGATGGTGAAATGCTTTAGCTCTAAACAAATCCACACAACTGAAGGTTGAAACGTCCTAACAGGAAGTGATCATCATGAAGATGACAAAAGATGTTACTGGGAATGCTTTTAAAATAAGGAAATTAGCAAAAGTACTCGAGTCTTTAGTGAAAGTGCTAAATAACAAATTACTGTGATGTTTGGCTCTATACTGTTAAAAGTGATTTTAAGTGCTTTCCTAACAACCACTTTGACATAAAAGGGATTTGCGGCTAGGTCGGAATGTGGTTCTTCAATTTCAATTGACTAATCTGAAATTTCATTCTCTTTGGTTTTTCTAGTATCTATAGAATGAGCACTGTGAACTATTTGCTTCAAAAAGCACTCTACAAGGGCTTCTTCATACCTCTTAACTTTTTCCAGAGCACAAAATACTCACTAATAACAAAATGAAACGTTCTTCATTACCCCCTGTCCATTGAATTTTGATAAGGACGCTACTGAGGCACTGAGCCTGTTATTGTAACTTCTTAAAAGATGAAATAAAACTCATGATCTTCATTCTGGCACATTCTACTCTTTTCATATCACACTACTTGTTTTCTTTTTTCTTCTTTATTTAGAGTTCTTAGAAATTTAGACAACTAGTTCACTGATACAGCTAGAAATGAATTCGAAACTAGGAATTTCTGAGCTTCGAAGGGAACAAAAACGAGAATAATCTAAGAATTGGAAATCACCTTAGATAAGGGACCAAATACACGAGTGCATACACAGCATAAAGCCTTCTCCCAGAATCAAGCCACGCAAAAACCCAACTCTATCCAATTAAACGAAAGAAGAAGATGAAATAACATCTGAATAAAAGTAAATTGAACCGAAAAGTCTGAAACATACATACCAGCCAGTTGAAGTAGGGGATAAAGCTAATGATACCCATGACAGCGAACCTGGTATCGGTGGAATCAATGACGGCATCGCTCTCATCATCGGAACCACCGCCAGCTACCGGAAAAACAAACGAACTGAGAATGCAGGCCCCGATCGCAACGGCAAAAGGCCCGTCGTTCCCCAAGTCCGCCCTACAAACCCCATTCCCAATCCTCTTCTGTGATCAAAGTGGGGTTAATTCTCTCATTCAGCGGCCAATCAAACAATCAGAAAAAGAATAACACAAAGCATAGAAAAATTTTACCTGGTCGGAAGCTGCTTTGTCGCAAGGATTTAAGGATTTGAGATTGGAGAGGGATGTTGAGAAGGTGGAAGGCGGTCTGGGGAGACGAAGCTTCAGAGAAGACAAATTGGAAGGGGAGGATGATAGAGAAGCATAAGCTAGAGAAATCATTGGGGTTCTTCAAATTCCGGCGAATCAGTGAGAGGAGAATCGGAAGAAAGTAAGAATCAGAAGTTTGGAACGAAAATTCGTCGGGAAAATTCCTCGACTGGAATCGTTGTTGGTAACCGTGCCTAATCGTCTCACGGCATTACTGTACGATTCTGTTTTCTAAAGCAATTTGCGAGTGATTTTATTTGGTTTCATTAACGATTTAGTTCGAATTATCTCATTATTGATTGAAGGACACCTGGCGGTTAGCTTCCGATTATGAATCAAACAGCCATAAATCTTCAAGTAAGCAATTTTGCTTCGACGATTGTTAACTTGTTTAGTTGGTCATGTCATGACTACACCAAAAGATGAAATCAGTTGTTTCTGTCTGATGAATTGAAAGGAATAAATTAGATGGCATATGACAAATAACTATATTTTCTTTATTTGAAAAGGTAGAATGCACAATAGCTTACAAATCGTCGTTCTCAAGTTTTAATAACACGGGAAAAGTCTTTCCCAAAATTTCCTCTTAGGATGCTCGAAGCAGCTTGATAAGTCAGCACATGTGCAACATTATTGGCAACATAGGAGTTATCCAGAGGCCTTTTGACTTCGAATTTGATAATATTACATTTTGTGATCTCTTCTTTAGTTTCGTTTAGTAGATAAATGACTCCAATCAATTTGTGAATCTCTTGATCATGGCCTTCAATTCAAGTAATTTACTAACAATTTATTGGAGGCGTCATTGTCAGAGCAAAAACTCTAGTGTGTAAGAGTCCAGTTTCTTTACTTTTAAATTGATAATAATTTAATACTTAAGCTTTAGTAGGTAACTATTTAGTTCTTATCGTTTATAACTTAAAACAATTTATCTACCCCATGAAAAATCTTATCAAAACTAAATTTCGATTCTCGTGATATAATAATTTTATGCTCACCTTTGGCAACTTTGAATGTTTTTTTAAATATATGTTTAGAGTTTCTCAAACCATTTTCTATTATGGAAATTTTTAAAACCGCGATTTTAACAGGGAAAAGTTTAATTGCTCTATTTATTTATTCTCTCAGTTTTACCCTTGATTTTCCTGTTATTTTTCAGAGATGTATTAGTCTCTAATATATTAAAAAAAAAGAATATATTAACCAATCAATTCAACAAATTTGATCTAAAATCCAACCAAACCAATTTTAAATTTTTCCAGCTATTTTACAAATCACAAATTCGAACATACGAATTATTCACTCTGTTATT
The DNA here is from genome assembly GCF_001995035.1 of Momordica charantia. The sequence goes on from NW_019104490.1 coordinate 2,380,626, forward strand.
TATTATTATTTTTTTTTCGAAAATATTAAACTAAGATTATTGAATTGGGAATAGATTTCTATATTGGTGAAAAGGTGATGTCCCGATCTCGTTTAGTTTGTGAGTCAAAAAAATGTGTTTTCTAAAAATGAAGAATTCAGCAGAAAACTAAAAAAAGAAAAAAAGAAGTTAATAATACAAAATACCCATAAACCTTAGGGTAGAATTCAATAATACCCATACACTTTTAAAAGTTTCACTATTACCCTTAAACTTTAAACTTATTTCAAATCTATCATTTTGTCAACGTTTCTGTTAAAATGAAGACTGAAAAATGACGTTGTGGTGACTCGTAAAATAGTGGTACATGTGGTAAAGGTTTCAAATTTCTTTTTGCTCTTGAACTTTATAGTTTGGAGGCTAGGAGAACAAATTTGAAGATTAGAATAAAATACTGTTCCTTCCTCTTGAGTCTCATGATCAAAAGATGGGGAACAAAGAATTATGACGAGATAAGTAGATCATGAATGATCAACAAAAATTGGAGCATTTATCTCACAATCAGTTGACAAAAAGAAACGTTAAGGCATGAACGGAAGAGAGAAAGGTGCAAACATGAAAATCTTACATTTGAGAATAAAAATAAAACTTTTGAAAGTTTAGAAGTATTATTGAAACCAACCATAAAAATAAAGAGTATTTTGAAGAGTCCAACAGACAAAAAAGATGGTTTTTTTTTTCTTTTTGAGTACCAACAAGTGGATAAGGATTCAAACTCATGATCTCTTAGTGAGAGACAACTGTTAATTACCGTTGAGTTAAAATCATATTGGTAAAAAAGAAAAAAAAGGTTGTTTTTTTGGTTTTGAAAATGAGCTATGAATCTATATTTTTGAAACATTATTAAACAAAAAAGAAAAAAAAACAAGTATACTCGACGCTATTTTGTTTCTTCATTATTACCAATCCGAGCATAACTAAATGGATAAGACATTTGAAATGGTTGAACTAAAAAAATATTTCTTTCCTATTCATTATTTATTAATAAAATAAAAGTAACCATCAATATTATGTCTCGAAACCTTAATTGGATTGGATTTAAATAAATCAAAACTACGTGAGTTAAAAGATTGGTTTAGGTAACCATTTACCTCAAATAAATTTTGGTTAAAATGAATCATCTGACCTTGTTATTAATTTTAAAATATTTTATAACTTGGATATATTTAATTCAATAATTTTTTATGAATTATTTATTATTAATACCTTTTAAAAATAATTTTAAAAATTTGACGTTGACTATGAGTTTTGAATTATTAGAAAATATGTAAATAATAGTTTGAGATGTTAGCCTTTACTTTTTTTTTTCCATTAATTTATAAAATATTATATATGTAACTCAAAAGTAATTCAAACTAGTCCAGCCTAAATATTTCAGGATTAATTGGGTTTGATTCATTGTTTTTTAAGGGTTATTAAGATTGAATAAATTTTCAACCTTATTCTTTTATGTTCCGTTTGGTGTATGAGATTGATAAAAAATAATTTTAAATTATAATATTTTATTGTTAAAAGATAGAAATGATTTGGAATGTGAAACTAAATTGATTTGAAATTAAAATTTGTGGTTGGAATATTCAAGAAAATAAAATATAACATTTTATTATTATACCCTTATAATTTTGTAGATTAAATAATCAAAACCTCCCCCTGGAATCAAATTAATTTTATTTTTTCTTTTTAGTTTATTAGACTCAATCAACTCCAAAAAGAAAGAAAATCAAATTTTGATGGAATATACTATTCAAACGTAAACAGATAAGATCCAAATTATTAGTTATCAAAATTGAAATAGAAGGAAAACGAACATGTAACCCTTGAATCTATTTGTAATAAAAAGATATATTTATTTTGACAAAAAAATAAAAGAAAAAGAAAAATGATTTCAAATTATTTATAATTTCAAATTCATTTTTCTTTTCTTTTTTCAAACCTTGGAAATAGATTTCAAAATCCCTTCGGAATCCGAGGTTGAAACAATGGTTTTGTAATAAAAAATATTAAGTTAGAAATGTTATTTTCATCCTTCTAATTCCGAACTTGTTGATTTTAGTTTTTGTAATTTAAAAATATTTATTTTAATCTTTGTATTTAAAGTTTGGCTCATTGTAATCGCTTTACTTTGAAAATGGTTATTTTCGTCTCCATATTTTTAAAGAGTGATAATTTTAGTCTCTTTTTATAAAATTTTACACATAATAGAAATTATTTAATGTTTAAATTTTAAGAAATATATTGATTTAAATATCGAATTGAAATTGTGATATAAAAAAAATGAGATTAAGAATATAATTGAGAGACTAAAATAATTAAGTTTAAAAAGTATAAGTACAATGATTAAAATAAATATTTTTAAATTACCATGACTAAAATATGAAAGCTTTTTTAGAAAGACCAAAATCAACCCAGCCAAGTCACAAAACAAACTGTCTTTCGGAAAAAAAAAAAAGTGACAAACAAACTAA
>NW_019104490.1:2388075-2430264 GCF_001995035.1 Momordica charantia
TTAAAGTAATGGCAAGAACACGCAAGCAAGTGAGAGGATTATCAGCATGCGTTTTATACATTTCTTATTAATTAATGTTTTAATTGTTGTATTTTAAGGATTTGATGTAATGTTTTTGTTTATTAATTTATTACTTTATCTTTACTAAGAATTTTTTAGATGTTATTATTATTATTATTATTTATTTATTTATGGGATCACAAATGTTTCAAATTATTTTATAAATTATGTTTTTGTTATTATTATTATATATTTTTTTTCTCATTTTTAGGTATTTTAAAATGTTGAAAGCATGCATATAAGTAGTGTTTCTACACAGTATAAGTCTAAAAAAAAAAAATTTGAGTAAGTTACAATTTATGCATTATATTTCTAATTAGTTAGAATATATTAAGTGTAAAGATGATTATGAGAAAAGGAAATAATGTTTTATCACATTAGTTTCTAATACATGATACTTTTTTTTTCAAAAAATAATTCATGAAACTCTTTTATGTGGATTTAATTTATTTATGATAACTTCAAAAATAAATCATACTGTTTTAGTTGGTTACCTTTCCCCACCAAAATCAACAACAAAATAGTCTACCAATTTTAGATTAGACGACTAAAATTCTAATTTGTCTAAAATAAGCCATAAAATTATAATGTGATTAACAGTTTGAGTCTAAAAAAAGAGAGAAGGAAACCCCCTTAACTATATCCACCAATTGTATAACTTCCTTAACAAATTTTCTATTTTCAAAAACTTATAAATAGGAAAGAAGGAAAAAAAAATCATAAGCAATCAACTAGCGACTAAGATAGTCGCACCAAAGGTCGTGCATTTCTTCCCTTGAAAGAAAAGAAAGAAGATGAAATCATGGATGATATGTTTGGTCTTAATTAGCATGTTGGTGGTGGGCCAAGAAGTTGCAGCGGAACACAAATATCTTAAAATTTTTGAGTGTCATCGACCTAACCCACCTCCAAGTTGCAATCCATCTCATCACAATAAGCATCATCCACGAGTTCCTGCTAATCCCTATAATCGTGGCTGCTCCGCTATCCATCGATGTCGTGGAGGATGATGGGAATCGATGTTTTCATCTCTATTTATCTATCAAATATGAAGAGACGAAAAAAAACGACCAACAGCTATTTACATTTGGTAATGAGTATTCCAAATCTTACCATGAAAGGTTGAATGAATTGATATATGTAATGGCTATTTTAATAGTTGATTGTATTTTTATTTAAATAAGTTACTCACTTTTTAGTGAGAGAAAATACAAAAATTTGATGTTTTTTTAGTACAAACATGTTTGGCTTCCGTAATGCTCTTTAATTTTATAATGTGAGGTAAAAGAGTTGCTATATTTTTAAAGTTGTTACACTATATTTCTAAATTTGTTACATTGAAGGGTGGTTTAAGAATATGAAAATTTTTCCATCATAATATTATTGATACCATTTATATAGTAAAGTATATACTAATGTCAAAAAACAAATATATATATATATATATATATATATATATATATTTATATTTTTAGGCATACTATTATCAATATATATAAAGGTGTATAATTGATATACCAATGTAAATTGCATCACTAAATAATATACTTTCAATTTTTACAAGATATTATCATGGGACCAATTTATTATTTAGACTAAATTTGCTATTATTTCAAAAGCCTCATGTATTAATTAAGATAAAATTATTTACTTCTTTTAATATCAATTGGTGAGGATAATTTAATTGACATTCAAATCTTTATTTTTCCATCATATATGAAAAGAAAAAGAAGACGATAATTTAAGAAGAGGTTAAATATATGAATATTTACTAATGTATGTATGTATATATAGTTTTTGGTGGAAACGATATGGAGAAATAATTTTATTGTTCATAAACAATGTGTCAATCGCAGTTTATTTGTAACTATAGGATATAAAGTTACATTTACACAAATATGCTATCATTTAATTAAACATAAAACTATACAAAAAAAAAACATAAAACTGACCATTGTCATTTAATTTTTCCAAATCCTAATAATTTGATAGGGTCTTTCAAATTAATTGGTGCATCAATATAATGTTTTTTTTTTCGAAGAAGTGATTTCATTAAATTAAGCCACATGGGCAAAATTTGAAGGGAAGTCCCTTTGAACAAGATCTAAAAGCCACGTAGGGAAATTAAACAGCCAAGCATATGTGGCAGAAGGGGAAGTGATCCCCCATTTTGCTAAACCATGGGCAGCACGATTGCATTGACGGGACGAATGGGAAAAGGAAATGAAGGCAAAGCAGCAGGTTAGGGCTTGAATCTCCATCACCCAATTTTGTTCATCTCCCCTTGTGTGTATCTCATTTCGAATCAGTTGAATTGCCAGCAAAGAATCAGATTCGACTTCTAAATGGGTGAAATTTGAAGCAGCTGCAAATTTCAGACCCTCCAAGATGCATCTGATTTCTGCAAGAAGAGGCGACAACGGAAATGGAACACGAATTGAAGTCGCGGCAACCAGAGAACAAGAAGAATCTCTTATGATGCAGCCGAAGCTCGTGGATGCGCCCCTACATGCCGCATCAGTGTTTAATTTTAGAGAGACACTCGATGAGGGGCGCCAATATTGAACGACTGGCCTATGATTCGACTGAGTTCGAGGTGAATAGTTACTCATCTGTGCCTGAGAGTGTGAATCAAGGAATGGAGTTAACCATTCACACTTAAATTCAACAGGGGATACCTGTTTCCCATGGATGAGAGAGTTCCGGTCATTCCAGATGCCCCAACCGGTAATAGCCGCTAGATTTAGATCTTTTGGTTCTAATTGTTCTGTGAGAGAGCTCCATAGCTCCAAAAAACTGATATTGTCTTCTGCAGATAAACAAGTCAGAAAAGGGAAAAGGGTCCTCCAAATCTGACGCGCTCGCTTACAGTGAAAAAAAGCATGAATGATACTTTCTCGCCTATCTCCACAAATGGTGCAAGCTGGTAACTCTCCGATTCCTCTTAGTAGTAGATTCTGGGCTGTTGGAATATGTTCGTGCGCTGATCGCCAAATAAAAATCTTAATTTTCGTAGGAACAGTAAGTTTCCAAATGGAGTTCCATTGCGTCCCTCTATAGTTCGTACTAGCAGAAGTAGCATTACATTTTAGATGCATGTACAACTTATATCCACTGCGAACACTATAGTTTCCTCTCTTATCATAGTGCCATAGCCAAGAATCTTGTAAGTTGTAGGAGCTTATGGGCATAGAGAGAATCAGATCTCTGTCTTCATTACAAAAAGAATGTGAAATAGATGTAACATCCCAATTTCCATCGGCTGTAATGAAACTGGCCACTGTGGTATCCAAAGCACCATTGTTAAACCTTAACGGCTTGAAAGTGGTGGGTCTTGGAAGCCAAGGATCTGAGAATGCTTTAATTGTAGATCCATTTCCCACACGCAACCTTAAGCCTTTCACTAGAAGATCACGGCCCCACAAAAAACCTTTCCAAAAGTAGGAGGACTTGGAATTATTTGAAGCTTGGAGAAGGCTTGTATCCTTAAAGTATTTATGTTTCAAAACCTTGGAGACTAAAAGGTTTGGATGTTGAAGGAAGCGCCAGACATGTTTAGCCACCAGAGCTTGATTAAATCCTTCCAAATCTCGGAAATTAAGTCCTCCACATTCTTTTGGATAGCACATTCTTCCCCATTTCATCCAGTGTAGTTTCCGAGATTCTCCTGTGGAGCCTCACCAAAATCTTGCAAACATTTGAGCAATTTCGTCACAGAAACCTTTAGGAAGACGGAAAACGCTCATGGCATACGAAGGAATAGCCTGGCCAACACTTTTAATGAGTACCTATTTTCCTCCAACAGAGAAAAAAGAGCGCTTCCAACCCTGCATAGCTTTCCAAATTTTGTATTTTAAATAGAGCCAATTCATACCTCTCCTCCTTGTAAAATGTGAAGGGAGACCTAGATAATTTCCGAAATGTGAAACCAACTTGACGTTTAGTATGCACTGAAGGTATTGTTGCCTCTCAGGGTGGACATTTGGAGAAAAAAGAAGAGCAGATTTTGAGAAATTAATGCATTGCCCAGATGCCCTTCCATAGGAGTCCAAAAGTCTCCTTAGTGCTAAGCATTCTGATTCCAAAGAACGCAGGAAAATGAGACTGTCGTCTGCGAAAAGTAGATGAGTAATAGATGTGTTATTTTCCTCAAAGTGAATACCTGTAAGTCGTCCGGAGTTATTTTCATGGTTGATCAAAGCAGACAGGCCTTCAGCACACAAAAGGAACAAGTAAGGAGATAATGGATCACCCTGTCTGATACCCCTGGAGGGTTGGAAACAACCTCCTGGAGAGCCATTTAAGTGGATCGAAAATCGAACTGTTGAAATACATTGGATAATGGCCTGAATCCATCCTTCATTAAATCCCATTTTCCGCATTATGCACTCTAGATAGGTCCATTCAACACGATCAAAAGCTTTACTCAGATCAAGTTTTAGGGCTGCCATACCTATTAAACCAGATTTACAACTATTAATAGTATGTAAACATTCATGCCCAATAATGACATTGTCAGATATGGCGCGAGAAGGGACAAAAGCTGACTGCGCATCTGATATTACTAATCCAATCACATTCTTTAGTCTATTAGTGATTGACTTAGAAATAATCTTATAAGAGACGTTGCACAGACTTATCGGACGAAAATCTGAAATCGATCTTGGTTGCTTAATCTTGGGAATAAGAGCAATATATGTAGAATTCCATTTTTTAATATCATCCCCATTATTAAGAGCATTAAGACATGCCTCCAAAGTTTTAGGACCCACCACATGCCAATAAGTTTGGTAGAAGAGGGCAGGAAATCCATCTGGTCCCAGAGCCTTTGTTGGGAACATTTGCCTGATAGCCAACTCAATTTCCTCCTTAGTATATGGAGCTAACAACTGCTCATTTACCTCCGAAGTGATCCGTGTGGGAATAAGATTTATGATTGCTTCAATATCCAAAGCTTGGGGGATGTTGTAGTGAAAATAGATTGAAAATATGCCATGAAGATATTCTCAATCTCCTTCGTATTCTCTGTCCAGCACCCATTTTGATCCTCAATGCCATAAATGGAGTTACAAGATTTCCTTAAAGAGGCCTTCTTGTGGAACCATTTAGTATTGCAATCCCCCACTTAAGCCAGTCTTCCCTCGAGCGTTGCTTCCAGAAGATTTCTTCTAACTCCAGAAGGCCAGCTAAATCATTCTCAAGAGCATGAATAATGGTGAAGTCTAGCGGAAGAGGCTGATTGTAAGCGTCTATAATAGCCGCCTTTTGTGCTTTAATCTGTTTGAATAGATCCCAGACATTGGATCGGCCCCAATGCCGAAGGGCAGATGAGGATGCCTGAATGCTGTCAGAAAAAGAATAATTATGAGTTGCATTAGACCAATGCCCCTGTTCAGATATAAGTTGCTCACATTCTGGATTGCAGACCCAATATTCTTTAAACCGAAAAGGTTTTGAAGTCCTTCGAACTCGGGAAGAAGTTATTTTGTTGAGATGCAAAGCAATGGCTCGATGATCAGATTTCGATCAAGGAAGGTGAACTACCGAAGCATCTGGGAAAACATAATTAAAAGTATCATTGCATAAGAAACGGTCCAGCCTCTTCCATAGTTGGTCTCCAGCGAATCTGTTATTGCACCACGTGAATATCCCTCCTTTAAAACCCATGTCAGTGAGTGAGCAAGCATCCATGATATTCCGGAAAGCCTCAATCTGAGAGGTATCATAAGAGGAGGTGTATGAGGCTTCATAATTCCATAGGATTGCATTCATATCACCTCCAATAAGCCAAGGTGAGGCATCTAAATTAGAAATTCTCCTGAGGAGCTCCCAAGTTAAATGGCGTTTATGAGCAGCCGGGTGACCATAGAAACCTGTAAACCTCCCTGAACAATTATCAAACAAGATAGAACAGTCAATATGATTCGGAGAGTAGGAACGAATAGTGACTTCAATATTATCCTTCCAAAGAAGACAAAGACCACCACTCCGTCCTGAACAACATACAGTGAAACAACCATAAAAGTTGAGCGAATGTTTTAGTTTATTAGTTAAACGCTCAGTACACTTAGTCTCCATAAGAAAAACAATAGAGGGATTCTCGTGATATAAGAAATCACTTAGGACCCGGAAAGTTCGAGGGTCCCCCAACCCCCGAACATTCCAACATATGATATTCATGGCTCTCGGCGAGGTTGTTTAACAACCTTCGCCGATTTAAAAGAGTGAATAGTTTCTGGGTCCTGCAGTTGGGCTTGGAGCTTCGATTTCTTCACAGATGTAAAAGTTTGGGGAGTAGCTTTCCGTTTTGGGCAATACTTGAATACATGTTGGTCCTATCCTTCAGAAGATGGGCCTGATCTGGCTTTCTGTTTCCACCTCCTCAAATTACCAGAAAAACCTGGGCTTAGGTCCATCCTAGTTAGTGAATCTGAATAGGAAGGCTGCATTGATGGTGCTCCTGATTTCAAGGGAGGATTCAAATTGGAAATCTCCTTCACATTAATTCTTTGCTCACCCTCATCAATCAAAACGGGACTTTTTCCTTGCTGAGATGGCTCCTTTAAAGTAGTAATAAATGCCTACGTGGAATTAAAAACGCCAGCATTTGTAACCGCCCCTTTCTTTGGAGTTTCCGTAACTGGTGATTCCATCGGAATTGCAATTGGACCCGTCGCCGGCGCTGACTGTACACCTTGGGATCCGGCACCGACGGGTGAAGTAGAGCTAGAGAAAGAGTTATTTCCAGATTTGTCGAGGAGATCCTCCTGAGGTTGTTTCATTTGAGGCATGGTGGGTTTAACAGTTCCTTGATACCTGAGCCATGAACCATATTGGTGTTTCTTCCGTGAAGAACTAAGTCCTGCATCAGAAAAACACTCATCACAATCTTTGAGAGTATGGTCTAGCTTACCGCAATGATAGCAAAAGTCTGGTAAGCGCTCGTATTGTATTGGAATCCATGCTCCTCCAATGGGACCATCTAAATTAAGCTTAATTCCACGTCTCAATGGTTTAGAGATATCAAGCATTACACGGACTCGTAGATTAGAGCCCCAATCAGGATTCAAATCATCACAATCAGCTTCTTCAAAACCACCCAAAGCGTTACCGAGACGGATAGCCATATCTCTTGTTATACAACCTAATGGTAGGTCAAAGAAACGAACCCAAATAGGCAGTTTTGTGAAATCCAATTCTGATGGTGGAATCAAAGCTACTGGCTTGTTAATCAGGACCAACGTCCTGTCAAAGGTCCATGGCCCAGATTTATAGATCTTGTTTCTGTCAAGGGCTCGAGCAAATGAGAAGAGAAATAAGTTGTAGCCTAAGCTTTGAACCTCAAATGCATTATTTTCTAGCTTCCATGCGGTTCTCATTGTGTTTTTCATAACAGGGCAGGTGATGGGTCGCTTAATAAAGAGTTTCCCAACCAAGATCTGCTCGAGTCTGGATCCAGTAGTAGCAGGGGCCGAGGCGTCTACATCAATAGCAGTTTCCTCTTCTTCTGAGGTTAGTTTAAAATTCTTCCATTCCTCTAACAAATCAAATGTTGCCATTGTAGGGAAATGAAAGATGGCCAGTCAAGAATCCTAAGAACTGTCAGAGACAGAAAGGGTGCTCTCATTTTAGAGAGAAAAAAAGTCCAATTAGTTTCCTCTTCTATTGTGATGGAACTTGTGCATCAATATAATGTTAGTATATAGGTAAGTAAACTACTTTTGTATAATTGATATTTATGGAGAATTATTTAAAAGAAAAAAAAAACCAATAAAAGTTCGAATATAGCCCCTGCATGTCGTTGAACTCGGAAAAAAACCAATAAAAGTAAAAAAAGTCTATGTCAATGGATAATTATGTAAATATTATTTTAAAAAATCAGTAACAAATAAGCATTTCACACAATTAAATATGATTAATATTAACATTATGTCTATATAAGTGAAATTATGTTGATATATTTTTTAATATTTTCTCGGCTCTTTTGCGATACAATGAAAATGTTAATTCACCTTTTATGTTTACCCTAATGTAAAGTATATGGACGATGTATAAATATAACTAATATATGGGTTCTTACACATTTGTTCTATTTTTGCATAATATTTATCATGGGGCAAATATGCTGTTATTTAGGTCAAGTTTGTCGCTTATTCCAAGATCCCCTCGAATTAATTAAGATAGTATGGTTTAGTATATTATTCCTAAAACAAAGTGATAACGTTTTTTTCCTTGAGATAGAGGCTTTTGAAAAGTCATATTTACTTCAAATGCTTTTGTCAAAGTTGATGGGATGTGAATCCCGGAGCGGAAGCGGATTATCGTTCATCAATTTTGAGAAACAAAATCAAAGGTTCAAAGATGAAATACATGGAAAATTTGTTTTACCTTTGAAGAACTTTTCTTCAATGGATTAACCAACGAACACCACCAAACGATCTTCCGTGCTATCCTCTGGATACCAAGATCGTGCTTATGGGAGCAATCGTTTTGAATAATAGGGATTGAGAGTGTTCAGTTCTGCATTCAAAACAAAACCAAAATCCCCACTCTCTTGCTAAGATGCAGGGAGTTAATTAATAACATTAATTTTTGTTATTAATTAATTTATCTTTAACAATTAGTAAATTGAAACCCTCAGAGAAAACATGACATTTCAAATATGGGGTGAATAAGCTTGTAATGTCGTCCTTTTTGTGGACATCAATCGGAATGACAAGTAACCTCACTCACCCCCCAATTATTATCTCTTTCATATATATATAACATGAAATAAGTTATTTCTATTAGATTTATGAATTATATTACTAAAAAGCCAGGATAAAAGTGTAATTATGGATTATGACAAAAGAAAATGGTGTATCACTCTTTTTCTTTTTTTTTTTTGTTGTCAATTTAATCCATATTTAGATGGCTTGAAAAATAATTTTGAAATTGTACTTGTTGATGATTTCTTGTTCACTGGTTACTTTATCATAACAAAATTAAAATAGAAAAAAAAGGAAAAAAGGGACCACAACAATCTACAACAATCTATCCATTTTAGAATAGGTTGTAAGTTGGATCTCTCATCCCACGTGTTGTGCTAAAAAAGTCTAATTATTCAAAGTATTTAGTAATATAAGTAGTGATACTTACCCACTAAATATCTAGTTCCTTAAAAAGGAAAATACTAAATAAATGCTGAGCTGAATTTAAAATAATATTAATTAATTTATTAACATATGAATTATTATGTTACACTATTACACAATTTATAATATAATTATATTTTACATTTTCTAATTTGAATAAAACGAAATAGCATATTTATCAAAATTTTTATCTAATTATGCATTTTTAAGTTCTAAATTTAAGATAGGAAAACATTGAAAATATAAAAATGTTGATTTATAATTTCCACTATTTGAATCAAGAAACAAAATCTGGATTGTACATTTCTAATCAATTCCAATTGAAAAATGTTGTCTTAGACTAGAGCTTGTTTGAGTTTTTGATTATGATACCATGTTAATATGCATATTCACAATGAGAGGAGTAACACATGTCTATTATAAAAACTTTGTAATGTTTTTGTACTTTCCAACGTGAATCCGTAACATGTCCCTTCAAGATCGTGGTTATTCGACTCATTGATCTTAGTTGGATCCCATTTTTAGACTGGATATTTGTTTGAGCTTTTGGACTCTAATACTATATCAATATTTATGGAGTTTCATTTCAAAATCAATAAATATTAATATATGAATAGTCTGAAATTTGGAATAGATATCTATTTGATTCTAGAAGTTTCAAAAAAGACCAATTTTGGTCTCTGAAATTTGCAATACATGTCTATTTGATTCTCAAAGTTTCAAAATAGAAATTTTTAAAGTTTCACAATAGAAATTTTTTGTCGTTGTAGTTTAAGAAAGAGTTTTAAAAAATACCTTATAGTTAGGAAAAAACTTGGCTCCTAAAGTTAAGTTTCTCCTCAACATCATTGAATATTTGATGACTTATTATTTCTCTCTCTTAGTCCTTACACGATTGGAACGAGGGAGAAGTAGGGTTGAATATTTGACAACTCATTATTTCTCTCTCTTAGTCCTTAAACGATTGGAACGAGGAGAAGCAGGATAGGGGCGTATCGCCGAAGAGAAGAACAATTCCACCGTTGACAATGACGACGGCGATGAAGAATCCGGAATGGGGCTCCGGCGAGGAAGAGAAATTTATGCAGGCAGAGGTCTAAGGAGGAGGCGGAAAGCAATTTGATATAGTTTTAATACCACTATTTTTATTTTATCACCAAAAATACTATATACAACAACATTTTCATTTCATCATCTAAAGTCTAAACGTTCTCAAACAACTCGTAATTATACATTTCCTAAATTAAAAAATAAAAATAAAAAATAAAAGAGCAAAATTGAAAAACTCCTCAAAGTTTAGTTTAGTTCAGCTCAGTTCAGATTATTCGTTTTGGTCTCAATTTTTTGGAGTGGGCCGCCTTGGAGACCAAGAGCCCAACTCCCAAACACACGGCCCAAATCCCCAAATTCACGGCCCATCTCACCCCCTCCACCTCCATCTCCACTTCGTTTTCTCTTCCATCGCCACCGCAACCGTCATCGTCTTCTTCCGACGAATCTCCGCAGCCGTCGGAATCGGCTTCTTCTACTTCTCCTTCTCGTTCCTCCGGAATCTCCTCCAATCCAGAGAACCCCCTCTTCTTCATTCTTCTCACTCCCAGAACTACCTTCTCAAACATCGCCCCCTGTTCCTCCACATCCACGCAAATCTCCGCCGCCGCCGCTCCGGCGAACTCTCCTCCAAGCGCGCCCTTACACTCCAATCTCCACTCTCCCTCCTCGCTCCTCCTGAAAGTCCCCTCCACCACCTTCTCCTCCCTCAAATAAACTTCGAACCGCGCCCCCTCGCTCGCTCGAACTCGCTCTCTGCTCCCGAAGATCACCGCGTCCTTCCTCCACACCACTCGCTGCAGCGCCACCAACGCCGCCGAGTCCGGCCGGATCTTTGCGCCGTCGATCTCGTCAATGCGAGGGAGGTAGAGGAGAGTGAGCGATTCCGGCGGTGGCTTTAGGGATTCCGGACGCGAAAATCGGACGAAGAAGGCTTTGATCTTGAGACGACCGGGGAAGCGCTGGTAATCCGTGGACCTACACATCGATTTTTGTTTCGGAGATTCCAACGAGTCGTGCTCCGATTTCTGAGGTCAAATGTATTATAAGCGAAAGGGGAAGAACGCGGAACGGAGAAGGGAGAAGGCGGCCGTAGTTCTATGGGTGAGAGCACACGGGATTCGATGGTGACGTGGACAAACGGACAAAAAATTGGTGGCAACATTTGCATTTGCCTTGCCGCGTGAAAGGTGGGTTCTTTGTTCGTTTCCTGAAAGCTGCATCATTCCGGTGCTTCGAGGTGTACGGTTTATTATAAATGCACACGAAATCCTTGGGATTTTTTTTTTAAACCATGCTTTTTTTTATTTATTTATTTGTGAAATAACGCTAGTTTGTATAATGGGGCGGAAATTTTATTAGCGTGCGTTTGTAGTTGTTCTTCAAAAGAGGACTACTTGATTTTAAATAAACAAAAATTATATTATCATAAATTTTATATTTTATATAATAGTATTTTATTGAAAATATATGGCAGCCGTGTAGTGAGTGTAGCACATAGTTTACATCCTTGACTTTTCAAGGTTCGAGATGGGTTCGTGTTTTTTTTTTCTTTCTTTTATTTTAAAATCAACATTTACTTATTATTATTATTATTATTATATATTATTGTATTTTATATTATTAAAAAAGTAAAATACAATTATATATAATCATAATAAGCTATTAAAAAAGTTTAATAATAATAATAAGTAAAAAGTTGATTAATAGTACACCGATAATAGATGTCCTGTATGCTGTACAATCGGTGTATGCGCTACATCCACTATACCACTGACAGATATCCTACATTTAATGCTGCTATATGATATATAAGAATATCTTATTTTTCACAAAAATCAATATCTCTACAATCGTCTCTTGAAGAAATGATCACACCAACAGATGGTCGTGTCTTAAAGAGACGATCGTATCTTAATTAAATTTTCTTTTTAAAAATTAGTCTTGTGAAAATGGCATGGTCAAACGCATGGAACAATTTCAAAAACATTATTATTATTATTTTAGAATAAGTTTAAAAACAATATAAATATAAAAAAAACACTATTTTACAAATAAGTATTATTTAAAAAAAATCCCGAAATCCTTAACCGTTGATTTTATGATTTTGTCGATCCAGATGTCAGATTGCTACTTTCGGTGGTGTACCAGGGCGACCGTTTTCAGAAGCTGAGGTATGGACTTAATACTTATTCATCTTTTCTTTTAATTTTATTAATAAAAGTTGATGTATTAATAAACCATTATTTATTATTATATTTAGACACACTGCTGTTACAATAACCAATATAAGTGGTAATGAATACTTATTTTGATTAAGAAGTCATGAGTTTGAAACTCTCTACAAAACCCAACGGTTTGTACTCATGAAACATAACTAATAAGAGAATATATATTTTATTATTTATGTAATATTTCTCAGATATCTCACTTATCAGTTATTTGATCGTGACTATTTTTTAAACGTCTATTTTGATCGTTGTATTAAAACAAATAAAAAAAAAGCTATTTTGATCCTTTCATTTTCATTTTCTATCTCATTTTTTTAATAACAATTTTAACATAAAACTTTGATCACTAAATTTATTGAAACATAGTCATAAAGGTTTATTAAAGAGTTTCTAGTACTGTATATAAATTTTGCAAATAGGGATCAAGGTAATTACTTTAGAGACCGAAACCGACGTTTCAAAATTACATAACTAAAATAAACAAGAATAGAAAATATAATAGATACCTTAACCAGTTAAGCTTAAACTCAAGCCCGTGATGAAAAAAGATACTAAATTTAATCCAATATGTAATGATAAAATAAGACATGTTATTTATCAAAAGATAATAATGTAATAAGACATATTATTGATTAGTATTCTTTTAATACAATAAATGTAGGGTGAGTAAGTGCCAATTCGAGCATAATTTAGTAGATAAGTCATCTATTATTATTTCAAATGTCGATATATGGTTCGATCCTCTATCTTTCAATTGTTAAAATAATAATTTAGAAAAAAGTGAAGTGGGATATTGAACATTTGACCTCATAAAATTTAATTGGTACGTTGGATTGATGATCCATATAATTGATTTATATAACTTCTTGATTGGGGATCTCAAAAAGTTTATGGGTTTTTAAATATTTGATTACCTTATTTTAAGTTGATTTAATTTTCAAGTTGTGATTTTTAGACCAAAGATTAGTCTTGATTCTGTCGTTATAAGGGCAAATCAACCTTTTAACTACATTTTATTAGTATAAGTATACTACTACACATTAGGTATTTATTAAGAAACATTCTACCCATAAATTATTCTCTCCCCATTTTTCTCTCTAAATTCGCAAATATAACGGTGTGTATAGGGAATTTTCTCAAGTCGTTGATCCAAAGATCAATCACTGCCAACATTAAGATTTGTAAAATTTATTTTGTATGCGTACAACTTAGTCACCCAATCAAAGTGAGTATAGCTCCGCAATAATTGACATATAACTCCAATTAAAAGGGTGTGAGTTTGATCTTCTAACATATGTTATACTAAAAAAAAATTAATTATAGTCGATCAATAATAAAATGGGTGCACATCAGTCAACACCTGAATATTGATTAAACGAGTTTATTTGTCTTTGAACTAATTTAAGGAAGCATGACACTATACTATTTAATTTTTAAAAACTTATAAAATTTGACCACTATAGATTTTCAATCTCATGGTATCACTAGATCGATTTATAGAACAATTTATGAGAGGTGACATAATCACTCTTGTCCATCGGCCATTAATTGGGATCAAGAACAGTAATCAGCCATTAATTGGATTAAAGAAGCCCAAAAGTCAAAAAAAGCCTCTGATGGGCCAAATGGGTTGGCCCAAATTTTTAGGAAAGTGATCTCGTTCAACTTCCACCAATGAAAAATAGGAAACATATAAATTTAATTAATTTGTTTGTCAAGTATTAGTCAATTTCAATTTTTAGATTTGTAATTTTATTAAATTGAACCCTAAACTTGAATTTAGACAGATTTCTAGGAGCTAACAAATAAATCCAAGAAAAAAAAAACTAACAAAACAAAGAAAATCAAGTCAGAAGAAAAATATCCAAATCCATCTATAAAAAAAAACTTTGAGTCTAGCCACAAAATGAAATATAAACAAAATAGTGTTGTTTGACTGCAAAAATATACTACAAACCTTAAAAAGAAAGAAAACTTAATTAATTAATGACATCACGCATTTAAGTTTCATTACAATTATATTTAATTCAAGCTTTCAAATTCATAGTTCAACCAAACTCCATAATAAATTAAATCCATACTACCACTTTCTTTTTCAACAAAATAAGCTTCCTGAAGTGGGGATGGAATCAATTCAAAGTATATAGACATCATCAGAATGAGAGAGGGGTCCAATAATAATAAGAATAATAAAGGCAAAGGCACGTGGCAGGCATACTCCTCAAAAACCATATAGAATCTAAACACAATTTTTGAACAATATGACTATTAGAACTTTGATTTGACAGCATTTTCTTGTAACGTTGATTTTTTAATATCACTTGGATGTATGCCTGTTCGTGATTAAGGAACGCTCAAATGTGATTAGATGTTGTCTTTATATTTATCATAGAACTTTGTGAAACTATCGTATCCATGGACTAATTTCAAACATCCCATTTCTTTTATTAAAAACGTTATTGCCTTATTATTACTCATTTTCATTTTGATTTGGATAGTAACTGGATTAATCGAGTGCACATTCATACCACTAGAAATAGTCATTATTATATAACCTGCATATATTAGAGTATTTGACCTAGCATGGCATTCGACAAATATTTTTTATGCTTAAATTAGTTCAAGCTTGGGTAAAAAAATGGTTACTAAGGAAATTATTTTTCACTATAATTTTTTCTTTCTTTCTAATTTTTCTAACCTCTCTTTTGCTCTCAACTTTACTTTCTTTCTCTAAAATCTTTCCATCACATATTTGATTACATTTTTAAATAATTAATATAGATTTTATAACTATTTTACTAAATTATGAATAAAATATTAAATATTTTTTTAAAACTCATTATTTATACTAGTAAAAAATATTTTTTTTAAGTAAAATAGATATAATTTATGTACATTTATTACTTTCTTATTTTTTAATTAAAAAAATACAATTAATTACTAAATCAGTTAGTTTTTCCACGGATATCCCTATCCCTAAAACGGAGATTCCTAAACCTAGATCTGGATGAGGATCAGAAAGAACCATTATGAAACATATATAGTTTTTATTTTTTAAAAATATAAAATTAAAAATAGAAAAATAGAAAAACCAAAAAACAAAAAACTAGAAATAGAAATTGTTTATGCGGGAATTTGGACAACGGTTCTGCACGAAGCGAGCTCGAACCCGGTCTCCGGTTCCGACCTGAACACTAGAGTGGACCTGCACAAGAGGGTAAGCACTCCGACGCTCAAGTCAGTATAGATCAGACTCCGTAAGTAGTTCGAGGTGAGATTCGATACCTGAGCGTGAAATGAAGTCCTCTATCTATAGGTGATGGATCCGACAGTACACACGACCGGCGGTTATATGTTTTTTCCTCATATCGGACCTGTCGAGTTCCGAGCAGGTCGGACCCCAGTCAGATCGAACCTTGGTGCCCACACTTAGTCCTTTGTACTGGGCGAACCCAGCCACCTCGGCGGGGCCGAGGTGGACCTAAGCAATCCTTTTTATTTAGTTTCTTCAAACACTAATAAGGGTCCTCCACGTGTCTCGGGTATGTTTACCCCCAAACAGAAATCGTTATCAAATTCGTAAAAACTAAAATTGACATTTTAAGAGTGTGAGTATACTATAGTGGAATAATCCTTCAAACTCGAGTTCTAAGTCTAAAAATAAATTTGCTAAGAAAATATTTTTTTTTTCCTAAAAATAAAAGATTGATAAATTAAAACTTGCTGAAATTTTAAGAAATGATGTGAAAGTAGTTTTGAGGTTAACCTTTAATTAACCTTCAATAACTCAAATTTCTACTATAAAAAAAAAACTCCAATTTCTGGTTGAAAATAATGAAATTTCACCTCTTTATTTTACTTTTATATATGATTTTAACTATCAAATCATATATGTTAGGTAAACGGAGTCAAAACTTATTGCATATCTTGAAATATATATATATATATATATATATATATATATATATATAATAGATCCCTAAATATCGATATACTTTTTTTAATATAGGTCTTTAAACATTAAAAAATATCTAATACATCCTTGAATTTTCTGTTATATGAATTTTTAATTTTATATCAAATAGATCTATTAAATCAAGATTGAATTTTGAGTTTTCCTAACTTTTGAATAGGTGGCTGAATAAGATTGATCCGTACATGGCTCGAATTTGAGACCTCAAGTAGTATCTCAAGGTCCAAAGTGCTTACCACTGTCTCATTCGAAGGACATAGACTTTCAAAGTTTTGATGGATTAGACTATATAAATTTTATTTCGTTTGGCTTATAAAAAATATGCCTAACATTTAATAGTTTGTTTTAATTATTTATTGAATTTAATTCAATACTTTATTTTATAATTTTTGAATTGTATGCAGTTTTTTTTTTCTTTTTTTAGTGCCAATAGACATTCCAAAATCTCACAGGCATTTTTTTTTTCAAAAATAAAAGGCTAAAAGCCACTACTTGTAATATATATATCCTGAATAAAACAAAAAAATTAAGGCCATTTTTTTTATACTCGTTAAAAATTAAAGCCAATCACGTTAATGCATTTGACTTATTTTCTACCAGTTGAAAGTTCAATTCCCAATTTCAAATTTTTTTGTATTGAAAAAACTAAAAGACATAATAGAGTAAGATATTTTGTTGTATCTAAATATAAGGGAGTTGATAAAATATTAATTATTTTTTAAGGTTAACAGTTTAATTAATTAGTGCCACATTTATTTCACTTAAATTTTATAGGTATGGCATCTAAAATAGCATAAATAAGAGTCAGGGGACAACACCTTGCACTAACGTCCATAATTATTGGGAAAATTTCCAATTCAATTTAAAGCATTAGGAATGTAACTCATATATCACTGATATTTAAATAATAATACACACCAATTATTAAGGTAGACTAATATAGTACCATTATAGTACTAAATTTTTTTCTATGCTAAGAATGAATTAAATGGTCAAAGCATATATTAGTAATTAATCACATATAAGTTTAATATTTGAATAATCTCTACCCCTATTATGTGATGAGTCGAGTGTAGGTGTTAGTGTAGGTGCTTGTTAATGAACCAACGTTGCATTAATGTGAGAGGGATTCTAAGATTATGGAAGCATGATAATTAAGCTGGAAAGTTAAAAAAAAAAACTAATAGTTACTTCTTATAACAACAACGTAAATTCATCTTTGGGCAGCTACATGAATCCTAAAGTAAATGTGTTTGAATTTGAACAATTTTGTGTTAGATAAGTTCTTTAAAGAAATTTCGTAGAAAGTAGGTAAATGAATTTTCTTTAGAAAGTAAGTAAATAAAGAACATGATGAAAAGATATATATCATGGTTTGTCGGAACAAAATTATCATTCTCAAGTTAGTGAGTGGCACATATCCTAGTCATAGTGTCGGGTAAGTCAAGTCAATTAAGTCAAGTCAGTAGATGACGCATCTAGGTCGCAAGGTAATGTTGAGTTGTGTGAAATTATTTGTTCAAAGTGTTAATTGACCCATCCTAATGTTGTGATTCTAACAAAAAAAAAAATTTAATTGACCCGCTATCCTAAGTTCTAAAGTAAAAATTGATTTCTTTCATAAAATTTATTTCAAAGCCTAAGTAGTAGGGCATAACCATCAAAAGATAAACCACATTTTAATCTAACAAAAAAATTCAATTAACCAACCAAGATTTGCATCATCCTCTTCACTGAATCAACCCCAAAATTGTGTCAGCGAATTCTTAATGCTCAATTTGTGTGAATCAAAATATCCCTCTCTAATTGATAATGTCTCTCCCAAAACAAGTATTTTTTGCAAAGAAATAAGAACTTTTGAAGAGGTCCGCACTTCCATTATTGTTGTCATCTCTCAATATTCAATTATGCACACATGTATCATCTTTTATAATAAGAGATATTTTTTGAATATGATCTTTTTTACCTATAACATGTGGAGATAGAGATTCGAATTAATTTATAATTTTTAGATCAGAGATACCTTAATCAGTTAAACTATGTTCTAATTTACATCAAATAAGATTATTCGAGTCAAATGATATGGATGAATTTTGTATCTCTCTCCTTTTCAAGGTTGATGTTTACCATATTCCCACATCAGTGGAGTAAAAAAAATTCCACAGAATTTTCTTCACTTTAATGTATGCAATGGACCCACCCAAAGAAAAGTAAACTCTTTGGTCTACAGAAGGCTATCACAAAGATAAGGTTTGGCCAATCAAAACCCAATGCCCTATTTCTCTTTTGAAAACAACCCATCATAAAGAACCCAAAAAAACCTTCAATACTACCTCTCAATTAAATCCCAAAAAGCTTTATTCTCCAAAACAATCTTCCCTTGCTCTAACCCCATTTTCAAAACAGCAACCTTCTAATTCTCATCATCCCTTCTTCTTTTTTCCCAAAAAAAAGCATCTTAATTTGCTTGAACTACAAACAATTGGTATACATTTTGGCATAGTTTAGAGCATTACGTTCTAGATTCTACCAAAGAATATAGCAAAAAAAGCAGCGAAGAAGAAGACTCCTCAACCCAGTTGCTTATAATGGCTGTCAATTGCTCCCAAAAATGCTCTCTTTAGTCCTCTCCCTCTACACGTGACAAAACAAGACAAAAGAATCCAAATCCATGGTCTCTAGTTACTATATATATTTTTTTCTCTCAATTGACTCTCCCTTGTTTTGTAATTCTATGGCCACGGAGATTGCCAAAGATCCGGTTGAGGCTGACCCGACCGTCGTCGGAGAAGGTGGAGAACCGGGTAAAAACCGAGGTTGGAAGAGGCTGCAGCCATGGACGAAGCAACTAACAGTAAGAGGAGTAACAGTGAGTGTCGTTATCGGAAGCGCTTATAGTGTCATAGCCATGAAACTGAACCTCACCACCGGGCTCGTCCCAAACCTCAACGTCTCCGCCGCTCTTCTTGCCTTCGTCTTTGTCCGGACGTGGAACAAGACGCTGCAAAAGGCTGGCATCGTAACCAAGCCCTTCACTCGCCAAGAGAATACCATGATCCAAACTTGTGCTGTCGCATGCTACAGCATCGCGGTTGGGGGTAAATTCTTGTTTCTATTTCTTGTTTCTCATTTATGGTAAATCTCTTTCTCTCCGTAACAATTTCTTAAAATAAAAGTTTCAAAAAGACTAATGAGAGGAGCAGTGCTTCTCTATTATAAACCCTTATTAGTTCATTTATTTTTTCAACGTGAGATCCTTAACATACTCTTCAAGATCGTGACTCTTTTGATTGGATCGCATTTTTGGACCGTATGCTCGTTTGAGCTTTTGTGTTATGATACCTATTAATATTAATGGAGTTTGATCTCAAAATCAATTAACCATGTAAGGTTCCTTTTCTTTTTAACGTGGGATCCTTAATAAAGATCTCTTAGAAAGTTAGTCTCGAAGTTTTTACGTTGTTTTGAGATCGACCCAGATAAGAAAAATGTTGGATTTTTTAAAAAATGCAGGTGGATTTGCTTCGTATCTGCTGGGGATGAACAGAAAGACATATGAATTATCAGGAGTGAACACAGAAGGGAACTCTCCATATAGTGTGAAAGAGCCTGGACTTGGGTGGATGACTGGCTTTCTTTTTGTGGTTTGCTTTGTGGGTCTTTTTGTTTTGATTCCTCTCAGAAAGGTTTCTCTTCTTCTCTACTTCCCCTTTTTTACACAAGCTAATAAATGAAAAGGGGGAAAGTCAGTTCTGCTTTATACTTGAGTTTTTTCAGAGCTTTTCAGAGCTTTTCTTTTTCTTTTGGTGTTTAGTTAAAAGTTGAAGATGAGACACCATCGGATATTAATTATTAAATATGATAGCTTTTGAGGGTTATAGCTTTTCAATCATTTGTTCCAAAGATTTTTTATTGGGTGAGGGAGACTCAAAAAGTTGGAAAGAATACTTAAGCGTTTATCGATCAACATTTATCTTTTTTTTAGTCACCATTGAATATTTTATAAATAGGAGAGAGTAAGGTAGAAAAAGAGATACTTTCTATTTTTCAAAACGGTCAAATTTTTATTTGGAGATTAGTACAAAAATGGATATTGATGAGTAAGCATCTAAATATTGTTATGATGGTAGATACTTCTTGAAAAAGAAATTAACAAGTAGATAATACTGTTAATTTGGATGATGTGACATATATTAAACTCAAATAGGTTGGTAAAGAATTTAAGCATAGTTCAATAGATTAAGACCTTATCTCTGACGAAAGCGTTGTAAGTTCGAATTACTATCCTCACATGTTGTACTAAAAAAAATGGGTTGGTAGGGTTGATATTAGGTGGAGCGAAAAAATTTCCTTATCGGTGATAACAAATATTGTCCTAAAAATTGACAACTCATTATTTTTTTTAAAAAATTCTCTACTTTTGTTTTTCTCTGTCTGATTTGTTGATAGTGGTGAGGTGAAAATGAGTACAAGGAGCCAAATATTTTCCCATTAAAAGTCTATTATCTCTGGTCTGTGTGATACTATGCAATTAATTAAATATCTACAAAATACCTTACATAAATTTAATGGGAAGCATCCAAACAAATTTTTGTCAAGATGAAATATCTAAAAAAAAAGAAAAGAAAAGAAAAAAAGAGTTATGGGTTGTAATCTTGTGGTTGGCACACAGGTTATGATAGTGGACCTGCAATTGACATATCCTAGTGGCATGGCAACAGCAGTTCTGATAAATGGCTTTCACACTCAGGGAGATGAGATGGCAAAGTAGACATTTCTCCAAAATCCCATTTTGATTTCGATTTCTTTATAGTTTATTAATTAGAAATAGCTGATGTATATATATATTTTGAATTTGAATTTGAATTTGAATTTGAATTTGAATTATGACAGGAAGCAAGTTAGAGGGTTTATGAAGTACTTTTCATGGAGCTTTCTGTGGGGTTTTTTCAAGTGGTTCTTTTCTGGGAAAGAGAAGTGTGGGTTCTCTGAATTCCCCACTTTTGGACTCAAAGCTTGGAAGCAAACGTACACATCTTTTTCTCCTTCTTTTTGGTTAAATTATTTTCTATTTTTATCCTAATTAAATCAAAATTTTATTCTTTTGATTTTATAGTATCTGATATTTAGTTAAATCTCTCAAAAATATCTACCATGTGTTAATAATTCTCTTTAAATGTGATAGAGATGTATGTGGAGTTGGCATTTTAAGTTTGTCTTTTCATGTCGAAGATACGAGTGACTATCTGCTTAAGATTTAATATTTTAGTTGTCATGAGTCCAACTACGTGTCCAAGCTAGTCCAGAGAGAAAAAAGAAGTTTTCTCTTATTTGAAAATTAGCGTAATCATCCAATTTAGAGTGAATTTGGGATGCCGGATAGAAAAGTATATTTTAAATAAAAAATTAAATCCCATTTATTATTTGAAAGCATTTAAGTATTTGAAATATATGTTGGATACGATAATAATTTAATGAGGTTGGTGGTTGATTAGTGGAAATGTTGTAACTTTTTGGCAGATTCTTCTTCGATTTTAACACAACTTTTGTGGGAGCAGGGATGATTTGTTCCCACTTAGTGAACTTGTCTTTGCTTCTAGGAGCCGTCCTCTCTTATGGCCTTATGTGGCCTCTTCTTGATCGCCTCAAAGGCCGCTGGTTCCCTGATTCCTTAGAAGAGAGTAATATGAAGAGCTTATATGGATACAAGGTCTTTTCCTGTCATTTTTTAAACGTCATGAAAAAATTTAAATTTATACTAGTCTCCCGGCTTACATCAACTTTAATCTTCAGGTCTTTCTATCCGTTGCTCTCATTCTTGGAGATGGACTTTACAACTTCGTCAAGATTCTTGCATCAACAATCATCAATATACACACTAGAATGAAGAAAGCAAAAACCGGTTATTCTATATCCTATATATATTCTTGTCCTGTACCTGAAAAAGTTAATAAGTTCATCAACTTTCAATTATGTGCTTCAAAAAGTCTTGACACTGCATAATGCTTATAAGTTACACCTATTTGAAATCAATTTGAATATTATAGAATCTTTAAATAATCTTTGTCCGTGTGCCATATAAAGGGTTAAGCAATAGAATTAACAGTAGGCACCAGTTTGATCGTCGGTTTTTCAATGTGTGATTCTTTAACATTTGTTTCATATAGGAATGGACGACAATGAAAAACCAGCTACAGACGAGAGGCAGGACGAAATCTTCCTCCGAGAAACTATTCCCCTGTGGGTGGGAGTGGCTGGCTACCTCCTCTTCGCCACCATCTCCGTAATTGCCATCCCCATAATGTTCCCTCAGCTCAAATGGTACTTCGTCCTCCTCGCGTACTTCCTCGCCCCCTCCCTCGCCTTCTGCAATGCTTATGGTGCTGGCCTCACCGACATCAACATGGCCTACAACTACGGCAAGGTGGCCCTCTTTCTCCTTGCAGCCATTTCCCCCAAACCAGATGCCTTAATTGCTGGGCTTGCAGGCTGCGGCCTCGTCAAATCCGTCGTCTCTGTCGCGTGCATTCTCATGCAGGACTTCAAGACTGCCCACTTGACCTCCACCTCCCCAAGGGCCATGTTTGTCAGCCAGCTGATCGGCACCGCGGTTGGCTGCGTCACAGCGCCGCTCAGCTTCTTCCTCTTCTACAAAGCCTTCGACGTGGGCAACCCGGATGGGGAGTTCAAGGCGCCGTATGCTCTCATTTACCGAAACATGGCGGTTTTGGGAGTGGAAGGTGTGGGGGCGCTGCCGAGGCATTGCTTGCAGATTTGTTATGGGTTTTTTGGGTTTGCGATCGGGGTGAATGTGATGAAGGATTTGGGACCAGCGAAGGTGGGGAAGTGGATGCCGCTGCCGATGGTTATGGCAGTGCCGTTTCTGGTGGGGGGTTATTTTGCGATCGATATGTGTTTGGGGAGTTTGATTGTGTTTGTTTGGGGGAAGCTGGATCGGGCCACGGCGGAGATGATGGTGCCGGCGGTGGCTTCCGGCTTGATTTGTGGGGAGGGGATGTGGACTTTGCCAGCCGCTGTTCTTGCTCTGGCTAAGATTAATCCTCCTATTTGTATGAAGTTTGTGCCATCCTAGGAACAACACCCTTATAACTTTATCAAATCTAGCTTATGCATGTGTGTTGTGTTTTTTTTTGAAGTGATTTTAGAGTCGTGATGTGATCATCATTGTTATTAGTGAGTTTGTAACCAAAAAATCTTTTCTAAAGTTATATATGGATACATGTATCAGTCGACTCACTTAATCTATTGTCGATCAATGTCAAACATTCAAATTTTATGGAAATATCAATGTAGTATTTACTAGAGAGATAATAATCTCTACCCATCTTAAGTTTAAAACGTAGATATAGATGAAAATGTCAATGATTCAACTTTATAAACATGTTGATGAAAATATGATCAAATATCATCTGGAAAAATCATTAAAATTAAGAAAAATCATAAAAAATTATTAGAAGGATTTAACACTTTTTAAATAAGTTGAAAATTGTTATTATTACTATTATGTTTACATGACATTTTATTTATTTTCATTCATATTTTGTTAATTTTTTATATACCTTCCAAAGAGACGTTTGCTTTAGAATCCAAGTTATTAGATTAAAATCTTAATTCTCATTGTTGATGGATGAGGGTACAACACGATTTCATATTTTACTGTCCAGAGAAGGGAACATGACATTACAAAATAATCTTGTAAGTCTATTCAAAAATCGCTCTAAGGCAAATGGCAACCCACAAAGGAAAATACTTGGCAGTCCTTAACAATGAGGACCAAATCTTATTCTTACCAACTAACCACTATTGAAATTTTGACAATTCATTATTTTTTTAAAAACATCAATATTTTCGCATTTATGCGTCCACCTTCAGTCCCTTCGAGTTAGTTAGCCATGAGGCAACAGCCTTTGACTCCCCTTTCTTTTGGGTATGCAGGTACTAAGAGTTTGGTGGGGTGATCTTGCAGATATCAACAACAAGAAAAAAAAAAAACAAATGGAAACAGCAACAACTATGACTCTTGGCCAGATAACGTCCTAGGCATAGGGAAGATCAAAACAACATGAAACGCCTAGACCTCTCTTAATTGTCAGACATTTAATGGCAGTGAGAACAAAGTTATTCTTTACCATGGAGGAATGAAGTATTTTTCAAGCCACAATGATCATTGCCTTTACCACGGAGGAATGAAGTATTTTTCAAGCCACAATGATCATTGACTCCAAGTGGAGATTGAGAGACATCACTCTAAGGCTAACCAACCATTTATTATTTTTAATTGGATACGTTTGGTTGGATTAAAAGCTCATTTCATAAGTATAATTTCTCAGTCTCGTTATATAAATAAAAAAATGTTTACAAAATTTTATCACAATGAGAGAGTAAACCAAATSTTATAGATAAATTGAGAGCACTCAATCCAATAATTAGGGAAGAGTCTAACTGTGGGTCGCATTGAGCTACTAACACTGCAAGAATTATGAGTTTTTTCGATACTTTTTTTCTCGATATTAGTAAAGTATACATCTTTACAAACATCTTTTTCCCGACTAAATTAAATAATAATGGTCGGAACTTTGACCAACGGTTGCCTAAAATAATCGGAAAAAGTATACATCTCCCAACTAGATTTTAAAACCGTTAGACTATTATTGTTCTTTTTCATATATACATCTCCTGGCTATGTTTAAAAACTGTCAGGCTATTATTGTTATTTTTCATACTTTTTCAAATAATATAATTCCCGACTATTTTTAAGAATAGTTGGGTGAAATTACTCTTACTGACACTTTTGCATAACGGTCGAATAAATTGACTTTACCAACTATTTTAAAAAATATTTAGTAGAGTTCACTTATCTATCAAATACGATTAAATAGATTAATAAAAATTCTACAATCATGATCATAATATTGCTCTTGCTACTAATTAGAGATACTGCCATAAATTTTATCATAAAAGGACGAGAAGTATTACCTTTCTACAACCAAACTAACCCCATCCAATTAATTAAGCACCCTACAAGTGTTCGACGACAAATTCAACAAAGAGAAAATTCGAATTGATGAACTTGTGTTGTATTTATGTATGTGTGATAGCACACTTTGTGAGCTACATTTCATGAGATTTATATAGAAGTTATTTGTTAGTTATGTTTCTTCATGACAAATTTAAGCACATAAGATATATTTTGTAGGAATGAAGTATCAGAAGAAAACGAGACTTATTTGGATCAAAATGAGAGAAAAATCGGAATCAAAGTGACCAAGATGGAATAACAACAAGATTTGAAGCCAAAAACCCGAGAAGATAGCGCCCCGGCGCTGGCCCAAAAACTTGTAGTAGAAATTGCTTATCGCAATTGTACGGGTCAAGCTTTAATAAAGTGGTAAGTCAATACCGATATCGTCCTCTGGATTGGGTTTCTAGATCACTCAAGCACCATATATACAATTACTCAAAAGGTCCTAAGGAATTGATTTCACCTGTTGAATCTATGAACCAACTACTTAATTACTCAAAATTGAACGAGTTATTAATTCTATAGGCCGAGAACTCTCAAACCTCAACTATCTCTCCAGCGCAAGCAAATTCTCCTTACCAATTAAGAAACGAATATCCCTATCTAGTTTCTATAATAAGTAAAAGCTTTAATGAACAAGTCTTTTAACGACCTCTAAAGAACTTCTAAATCTCCTGATCTTAAAACCCCTTTAGTTATGCATCCCAATTCTAACTCTAAACCAGCAAAAGATTTCAAGTCTAAAATCAATCAATCTATGGCCAGTCGATTCAAGATATTAAGCATAGAGAAGCATAAGTAGAACATTCATAAACATTCAATCAAGAAAACTAAACAATCAATGCATAAAGTTCAATGGCTACATCAATCTCTAAGATAAGAGGTTTAGCTTCTAATATTCAATGGAAAACAATAAAATCACAATGAAAACTCCATAACAAAACTAGAAAAACCAAGGGAAAGGAGAAGAAACTATGTTCCACGTGTCAATCGTCCGTTCCCGAAGCGACTTCCATGATCCCGAGCCTTGAAAATCACTTTTCTAAGCTCTCCAATGGTCTCATTGCCCTCCAAATTGGCCAAAAAAGCAAACTGTCAAAAAACCTCTCCCAAACTCCTCCATCTCGACGGTTGCACAACCCTATTTTTATAAAAAGTTGTCGCAGCAGCGCCATGGCGCTACACACAGGGTCATGACTCTACACTATTCACAAAACACGAAATTTAAACTTTGGAGCGCCGCAGCGCTCTAGGCCAGCGCCGTGGCGCTATCTTCTCGAGTTTTTGGCTTCAAATCTTGTTGTTATTCCATCTTGGTCACTTTGATTCTGATTTTTTTCTCATTTTGATCCAAATAAGTCTCGTTTTCTCCCGATACTTTATTCCTGCAAAATATATCTTAGGTAAATTTGTCATGAAGAAACAAAAACTAACAAATAATTTCAATGTAAATTTCATGAAATGTAGCTCACAAAGTATGCTATCAATGTAGGTGTTATAACCTCTAATGTATAATCCTCTGATTAATTCTCTCACACGTAAACTTTAATTCAAGGGCTCGTGAGCTTGTTCTTGAATGGTTGATGCCTTCAGCTTCTTTGCTTGACGAAGGATCTGTGAAGTCTTCGGTTTTGAGCTTGTTTAAAGACTTTGACTTGTTTATGAAGTTTTTGGCTTGTAGCTTGATGAAGACTTTGTGAAGTCTTTGACTTTGCGCTGGTGAAGTTCTTCGATTTTGCGCTGGTGAAGTTTTTCAGCTTTGCAGTTTGTGAAGTTTTTCGGCTTGTAGCTTGTGAAGTTCTTCAGCTTTGCAGCTTGTGAAGTTCTTCGGTCGGTCGTTTGGCGAAGAGAAGATTCAGAATTTTTAAAGTCTCGTAGTCTTCAAGTCTTCAGTTCTTCGAGTCTTGTTACTTCTGGATGCTTGACACTCTAAACGGTTATAGATGACTCTGAATGTCCCTAATGCTCTGAATCTCCAATACTTCTATATCTTTTTCTCTATCCCCAAATGAGAGGTGACCTCCTCTATTTATATTGTCTTGCTGGGTCTTGTTGGGTCATGGGCTTGGGCCTAGTCTCTTTTATAGGTTTTGATTCAACTAGTTGATTTTATCGGACGACCATGAAAGAGACGCATCCCACAATTTGATTTGCCGATTTAAAAATTAATTTAGGACACATGTAATTTTATGACTGGTMTTAAATATAATTTTAAATTTGTGACGTGACATTTAATTATTAGTCGAAATTTCTCATTCAACAACAAGGTAGGGCGCGAGAAAATTTTTCGTCATGACTTAAACGGGGGTAGGGATGGGGAATAATGTTCCCCATCTTTGTCCTTGCCTCGATTCCCCATTTTTATGCATGGTTTTATTTTATTTTATTTATTATTATTATTATATATTTTGTAGAAAAATTTAAACTCACCATATCTCATAATCAGATATCCGATATTGATGTAACATAAGATGTCTTAAACTATACTCAATTTTAGCCTCTCTTCTCTCTTCATCCCCAGTCAATATCATCAAAGAAAGTAAAATAACCCTTTTTAATACTCTAGTCATTTGTTTAATTAGGTGAACATTTCCACCTAAAAACAAAACTTCAAAGCTCCCACACTTTTGTTTTGTCGTTCAACAACTCATGAGGAAACCCCCCATTCAGCTCATCCTCCCCCCACCCACCTCACTAAGTCACAAACATATAAATATACATACATATAAAACCTAAACCCACAAATCCAAATCAAAGAGAAGAAAGAAAAATCAGTCCCCTGGCGAGAGTTTGATCAATGGCGACAGTGAGACCCCGAGAAGACGAGCGAGCGGGGGCGGAGATCGCGTTCGGACACGAAGAGTGCTACCGGAGGTCGGTGGAGCTTCTGAAGGAGCTGGGGTTCCCGACGGGAGTGATGCCGTTGAAGGAGCTGGAGGAGTGCGGGATCGTGAAGGAGACGGGGTTCATTTGGATGAGGCAGAAGAGCCCCTACGAGCATTTCTTCGAGGGGACAAACTCGCGGGTCGTGTACGCGACTGAGGTCACTGCGTACGTGGAGAAGTTCAGGATGAAGAAGATGACCGGCGTTAAGACCAAGCAGCTTCTTCTGTGGGTTCCCATCGCCGAGATGAGCATCGACGATCCAAAGAGGAACAAGATTTGTTTTAAAACTCCCGTGGGGATCGGGAAATCGTATCCGGTGACCGCGTTTATGTCTGAGGAAGAGAAGCATAAGTATTTGGAGACGGCTGATGAATATTGAATTGACAATATAATATTATTCATCTTCTACGATGACATTGTTTTCAACTGCTTTCTTTTCTTTTCTTTTTTCTTTTGTTATTAATTATTGTTAAGTGTTGTTTCCTTTAATTTTCTGGAAGAGATTTATTATACCTTGTTGTTTTGATTCTTTTTGTTATCAGAATTAATAATTATGTTTGATGGATTATTCTTATTATATAAACGGGGTAAGAAACGAAACGAATCAACCCAATCCGAGTCAGGTGCTTACACTCTTATTTTGCAGCACGAGAGAAATGCAGAAAATGAGATTTTTCTTTTCAAAAAATTAAAAATGTGTGTCAAAAATTTTTTGGTGGTCATCACGAAAATATGGTAGTTAACTAAGTATTGTTCTAAACTAAATCCAATTTTAATCTTCTTATATTTCAAATTAGCATAATCCCAAATCACAAACTCTTTGTTAAAAAAAAATTCAAATTCAAATTCAACATAAAACATTCCTTTGTTAATAAATGTAAACATATGCCTTAAATGACCATTCATTTATTAGGAAATAATCGATTGAAAAAAAGAAACATGATCGATGTAATAAGAGAAAATTAATGGAGAGTATTTTGAAGACAAAAAAAATCATATTTTAATGTTGGAAATAAAAAAGTGTAAATAATAACAAAGATAAACCTTTGTGAAATATTGATAATATATTGTTGTACTTTTCGTCCTATATAACCATAAATAAACCACCGTTCAATAAAAGTCACGTGTCAATAAGGTAAAAGACATGAATATATCCTTACTCTAACCAAGTAGCTAGGTAAAATTGAAAAGAAATAAAATAGCACAATGAAAAATTTCATAAAACCTAGAAAACTAAAACTAATAGTGTGGATCAAAACTATGTTGCCAATCTTGTGGTCCGAGATAATTCATATCAACTTGATTTTCTAGAATGATCACCACGAGTTAAATATGATAGTTGCCCAAGACGTTTTGAACTATAGTTATCACTAATATGTGTATGAAAATTATTTAAGTTGTACTATATAGTTAGAAAATGACACAAGTTAGGACGATATGGGTCCTCGTACTTCCCACGTGATCGAAGGATAGAAAACCTAGACAATGGCCTACCCCAAAATAAGATACTTCTTTTTTTGTGTGTCATTCATCGTTTTAACTTTCACGGCAAGTTCATGAGTAAAAACATTCTTTTTTKTAGATTTCTTTTTATCTATTAAGTATCTTTTAAAAATTAGATTTATTATATTCAAAATTGAAAGGTTATTATTCTATTCGAATTCGTGAAATTTAAAAATTGCCCAATAAATTAGAGACAACACATTATATATAATAATGGTTAATGATAAATACTTGGATGAATGTGTAGATAAGGTATAAAATTTTCCACTTAAATTCATAAAATTTATTTGATTTGAATCTAAAGGAATAAATTTTTTTTGAAAAAACTTTGATTTTATATTGAAATAACAATTTAGTCTCTAAACTTTTATACGCAATAATTTAAGGTCTCTTCCTATGCAATTTAGATTTGTTGTTCTTGTTTTCAGATTAATTGAATTAAATGGATTTAGTAAATATTTAGATTTTTTAAATGTGTTTTTGTATTTTGTGATCCAACCGTGGAAATTCTAAAAACAACATGTTTTCAGTGTTTTAGATTATGAATTTTGAAACTTTAAAATGAAAAATTATATTAAGAAAGCTAAAAACTTTGATGAAATCAAATGTATTTCATCATGTTATAAACTCACATTTCATTTTTGTTAAAACTAAAAAAGAATGTAAAATGTAATAGGTTATAAAATATATAATACTGTAAAATAATAATCTTACAAAATTTATAACATATATGTTAATAAATTCGCTAATATTATTTTTAGATTTAACTAATATTAGTTGGTAACTATCACTAGTTTACAAATATACAAATTTGCTACCAAACACGTATTGCTACTAAACTCAATAGAAATTAAAGATTCGATGTTCGCCTATGAACTACAATTTAAGGGTGTGCAGGGAGGGGATTCGAACGCAAGACCCTCCGCTTTGATACCATATTAATGATGAATAAACCACCACACAATCTAAAAGTTCATTTATTTGGATATCTAACATGAAAAAAGAAAACAACTAAACCATTAATTTGATCTAAAATTACCATGGCAATGAGATTGGAGGTTTCTAAACTTGGAATTAAAGTTGTAAATATGTGCACGGTATTTGAAAGGTTAGAAATTGACCTACCATTTTAAATCAATCATAAAAAGATATGACACGTAGGACCCGAAAATTTCAAAATTTTGTATCATTATATCTTAAAATAAATCAATATTAAAATTGATGGGTTAAACAATGAGACTGTGGGAGGTCCATGAAATATCTACGAAAAGAAAATACAGCAGTAGCGTGGTCCACTGCAACACCTTATATTTGGGAAACTGTGTCCGAAATTTTCGAATGGGATTTTTACCCAGAAATCAAAATCCATCCATCTCCGTCTCGATCTCGATCTCGCCAATCCAATTCCAGCGGCGACATCTGTTACCGTTACCGGAGCTTATCCGCCTTCTCGGCGGGACCCTCCGATCAATCTTCCTCCACCAATGGCGACGCCCTTCTTGGGCTCCACGTCTCCCTTTTCCTCACCACTAATCACTTCACGCTTCTCTTCCTTCACTCCTTTAATTACCACAAGCAGAACCGCCCACCGACGCTTCCCCCTTCTTCTCTCGCGTCTCACCACTACCACCGCCGCCGTCGGAATGGTGGAGAACTGCGATCAGCCTCATCCCTCGCTGGAAGTTCTCGGCGGAGGCCGGGACCGCTTCCTCCCGGCCATCAACAACTTGGACCGCCCCTATAAGCCCTACTCTGTAATCGGGTCGAATCGCCATTTGGAGACGATTTTTGCCGCCTTCTTTAGGTCCTGCCCCAATGTGAGGCTCCGCCGGGAGTGCCTGCGGATGCCGGACAATGGCACCGTTGCTCTGGACTGGGTCGCCGGTGATGATCTCCGCCAGCCACCGGATTCTCCCGTTCTCATTCTCCTGGTTTGTGGGGTTTTCTTCGTTTTTCTTTTCTCTTTCTTGGGACTTGCTGCAATACAATTATTGAAGGAGCATTTATGAGTATAGATGGATTTGGATATGATATCAAATATGTTCTCTGCTACCTAATGATGTGAACTATCTACTTAATTGGAATGGATTAGGAGTTCTTTAGTTATGTGAATCCCTAGTTCACAAACACTAGAGCAATCACTTAATTTACTTTAAGAGATTAAGAACAAGTTACTTGAATTCCAACATTCTATAAATAAGAGATGGATCATTCTTGACATTAGCTCAATGCATGAATTGTAAAAGAATGCTTGAACATTGAACTTGAAATTGTAGTTTAATACTTCAATGGGGTTGATCCATATCTAACAGATTTCACATTGGGTTCTTGAATCTTTGCAGCCTGGTCTGACAGGAGGAAGTCAGGATTCATATGTGAGGCACATGTTGCTTAGAGCCAAATATCGTGGCTGGAGGGTCGTGGTCTTCAACAGCCGTGGATGTGGGAATAGCCCTGTTACCACTCCCCAGGTATTCATTTTTTTCTTGTTGGAGTATAGAAATGCTTTGTATCTAAGATGATCTTTTTTCCATTTTTTTCTAATATTAAGAGTCGATATTTTTGTTTATGATTCGTTTTACAACACTGATATATATGCAGTTCTATTCGGCTTCATTTTTAGGAGATATGCGTGAAGTAGTTGCACACGTTACTAAACGATACAACAAGGCTAACGTGTATGCCGTTGGCTGGTCTCTTGGTGGAAACATTCTCGTTAATTATTTGGGACAGGTAAAAAAATAGTACATATTAATCTCCATCATTCTCCTAACTCTATTTATTGGTTGCCATTTCTTTTTTGAACTCCCTAAAATCTCATGGAATGAGGGAAACTGGGTCTTGAAACTGTGAGAAAAAGCCCGTTAGGACAGTGGTTATTGGGATGAGGATGTAGTCCCATATTAGTTAGAAGTGAGAAGATCCAAAACGTACAAGGACGATAGCTCTGTATGAAGTCTTTTAGGTGGAAATAAACAACAAAACTCTGTGAATTTGAGCTCAAAGTAAGACAATATTAGGCCTCATGTCTACAAA
Organism: Momordica charantia; assembly: GCF_001995035.1. Next base: position 2,420,992 of record NW_019104490.1, read on the forward strand.
TGTGAACAACTTGGTCACTTGTGGAACTGTGCCTACTTCTCCCCCATCTTTTTGGTCTTAAAAAATGAAAATTTCAATAATGAAATCGCTGCATTTCAAAATATGTTATAACTTATAATACAACTTGAAACAAACTCAGCATTCTTCTGAAAGTTACAATATTGTCAAAAAACGTAATTGGCGATAATCCCAAGTGGAATGGGGAGGGGTTGGCGATCCTAGGACCTCCCAATACAACCAGGGAGAAGAACAAAATCCCTTTATACAATAGCTTGAGTTGCTTTTCCATATCATATGCATTCCTATGTCCAGTTCTTTGTCTCTTACGTATCATTCATACTTGTCTCATTGCAGGATTCTCTTTCCTGTCCACTGTCCGGTGCTGTATCTTTGTGTAATCCCTTTGATTTAGTAGTTGCAGATGAGGACTTCCGGAAGGGCTTCAACAAAGTTTATGACAATTCTCTCGCCCGAGCTTTATGTCGAATTTTCAACAAGTAATCCTCCGTTGTCTGAACGTTTTTTGTTACCATGTATCTGATACCGAAAAATCCACGGAGCTTAGTTTAGATTGTATCACCTCACCAGATTCCCCTGAGTTTGCTCTTGCAGGCATGCTGATCTGTTCAGTGATATGCCTGGTGAATTCAATATTCCCTTGGCTGCCAATGCTAGAACTGTTAGAGACTATGATGACGCCTTAACTCGCGGTATTCTTTCCCTTTAATTTTCGGTAGTGTTGTTGGTTGTTGTCGATCTACGCCATTTCTTCTGCTTAGAATTTTTTTCCTTTCTTTTTACTTGAATAACCTGCAGTTTCATTTGGTTTCAACTCTGTGGATGAATACTACTCCAAGTCTAGCAGTTCAAAATTCATAAAAGATGTCAAAATTCCTCTGCTTTGCATCCAGGTACTTTTCTATTTTTTAATTGTTGTTGTCTTGTCACATTTTTGTTTTAGAACTCAAGAATGCTGTTAAACTCTGTATTTAGAGCAAGATAAGAAACATGTTCATTCAAATGTAAGAGAGAGAAGATGCTTAAGGGAGAAGTTCTTTGCTTTTCTTTAAACCTTCACTAAACTCACTAAAAATGCAACACAAGTTTTCAACAAGAATAAAATTTACTATTTTGAAAACAGTTTCCAAACAACTCTTAAACCATCTTTTTCCATTAATTTAGTTCAACTTAAAGCAGTTGTGAACAAGGTCTTGTTAATTAGCAAAAGGATGAATTCTTCACATAAATAAACACTCATTTGTTAATTATTTGGCAAATATTATAGATTTTACAAGCCACTCAGTTTAACTTACAGAATATCTAGGCAAATTTTAGTTCGGAACATTGTTCTCCCACACAGATATTTCTGGGCCATTTTGTACAATGCTGTTTTTAATGTTTTGAGGAACAAGATTTGTTGCCTAAAGGTGACATGTATTGCTTTGCAGGCAGCAAATGATCCAATTGCTCCAGACAGGGCTATCCCCCGTGAAGATATAAAGGTTCGAACGTGCTTATCCTTTAGCTCCAAAGTATATATTAGAAAGATTAAATATACCATAATCTGTTATTTGTAAAATTTTGAAATGAATTTAGTAGTAGTTTAATGTGTATATTTTCAAATGTTATTGTCGTGGCAGGAAAACCCGAACTGTTTGTTAATAGTGACACCTAAAGGTGGCCATCTAGGGTGGGTTGCAGGCCCCGAGGCTCCCTTTGGAGCTCCGTGGCCCGATCCTTTTGTGATTGATTTCCTCGTGCATTTGGAAAGGCAAGCATCCAAGGCTCCTGCATCTTCTTCTGGTTTTACAGTGGCAGAGTCATTGGCATAGCGATTGATGGTGACATCTATGAGCACGATAGAAGAATAGCAAATTGAGCTATCGACGAAACGGTTTAAACATAATGCCATTTGCTTTTTTCCATGTCTAGATTTATACAAAACTGTAGAATGTATGTTGATCTGAATAGTAGTTATGGTCCTCCAATGAGAAGTGAGATTAAATATTCAGTTACTCCTTAAAATGTCTTTGTTTCTTGTTCTCCAAATTAAATTAAAAAGTTAGCTTATAAACTAACAAACAAAATTAACAAGTCACACAAAATTCAATTAACTAAAAGTATTCAGTACAATTGGAACGTGTTGTAGAACTATAAGTGGGTTCATAACTAGGAGTAGAAACTTGACTAAAATAATGAAGATTAAAATTTTCATGATGGCCAGACGGATCATGGTATTAAACTTTGAGCGACAATTAATGTCGCTCGACATCTCGTAGGGTCCAACATATCTACAAGGAAAAAAGTTGAGTTTACTCCTAAGTCAACGACATGTCGTAAATCTTTTTAAAATCAAATCTCTCTCGTATAGATGTTCTGAAAACAATAAATAGAATTCAGACTTAAAATTTGGTTTTCATTTGCGTGTTTTTCTTTCCTTCTTCCTCCACCTCCCGATCTTCTTTAAAGGATTCTTCGATGGTTTGAGCACATAAATTTTGATTATAATCCTGTTGAAGAATCCTAAATGGCAGGAGGAGGGAGTGTCCAAAAGTTAACCACTAATAGTACCCAACTATGTCTCCAGAGGCTTGGGACTTCAAAGAATATCCTTGAAGTCTTGGGTTCAAGTCACATGGAACACAACTCTACTAAACAATGACCCCTTACATACATATGGATATGGAGAGATTTTGGCAGGACCAAAATAACTTTGGTTATTGTCAAAATCACTTCCCTTTCCATTGATCATGTTATCACTTGGATGATAATTTTGGAAATTCAATTTTATTTAAATCTCTTTTTTCAAAATCACTAATTCTACCGTCACTTCCAAACACCCTAAATAGTAGTCAATGAGTTGCTAAAATATATAACATTGTCGAGAAGATGATGAGACATGACTCTTTTTGTTTGAAAATTTAAAAGATATACTCTTTATTTTTTTTCCAACATTATGATTACTCTAGATACGGTGCTGCTTATAATTACTGAAGTGAAGCCATTAATTATTTGGTAGTGTTGAAGGAATGATTGTTTAGATTCCTTATCTTTATCCAACACAGTTTCTGTTCAAGCGCAAAATTTTATTTTACTTTCAACTTATGCTACTTATGCTGCTAGTGTTGTACTACTTTTTTCCCCTTTCGCACATGCTTGTTACTTTTTTTTTAATGGTTTTACAAGATAAAATTTGCTCTAATTATTGAAAAGCAAAGGTCAAACACTCTCTAGCCTTCATGTTAAATCCATGGTTCAAAACATATGGCTTAATTTTTCAGTAGAAGTATTGCACTAGCTCACTGATGTGCTTAAATGTATGAAAGTGGGTGCGAGCGATCAGGAACAAGCTTCTTCAAGGTACCTGTAGGGACAGATAAGTCACTTTGATGCTCAAATTAGTACAGTATTTGAGCTTAGATAGATCCGCTTCAGACAGATTTGCATACTTGAATCAGTAGGATGGTGGTGTATTTATAACCATCAAAAAGGGTAGCTATCTGTCCCATTAGGATATTTTCTTACTCAGTTGGGCAACAAGCCAAGGACCACCGTTCCATGTGGGTGTCCTTGAACCCTTCCTTGTCCCAAGGCATACGCATAGGATGCTCTCGTATGTGTCGAAGTACTGGATCCCGACCTATCAGGTCGGCCCTTGGCCTTCTCCCATGGCTGGCTTTGAGTAGTTTGCCCTCAGACATTTTAGCTCTTCATTAGTTGAGTATTGTGTGTTAGTGATCTCTTGTTTCTGAAAATTCGTTTGTGTACCATTTTATCCGGAGACAATCTAAATGTTGCATTTAGATATTTGGTAGATCAACTTCAGACATTTTTTTTGCTTTTAAATAGAGTAGTCTTATTAGTCCTGAAGTTTAGAATGTTTAGAACATATTGCACATTTTTTTAGTTTCTAATTTAATGGAGGATTGGTGAGCAGTGAGAGATAAAAGCTTGTCAAGTTTAGAAACTTAAATTATTGAGAGGAAATGTGTTCAAACTCGATTAATGACCACTTACCTTATGAATTAATTCTTATGTATTTTTCGGTCCCATAGTTTCGAACACACGAATTTTTAGTATTAAGCTCATGTAAAGATTCGGGCACCCGTCATCAAAATGTTAAAAAAAGCAATTAATTCCAAGTCATAAAAAGAAAAAAGGTATTACATCTCCAACATTTTCTCTCTCTATCATGTTCCAAGCCAACATGGGACGTAACAAAAAACTACTAAATCATGATATTAGAAAATGTTTCTTAACTAACCCCAACTATAATTTAATTAAATAAATTTTATAAATTAATTAACACGTCTTTATTATGTTCATATTATGTCGTGTCCATACTATCTCTAACATCGTGTAAGCTAATCCTTATCCTTATATCTTCCAAAATAGGAACAAACCTAAGATGCTTCCCTGCAGAGGATTTCTAATATATATATATATTTTCATTTGAACTTTCCATGTTGATTTCGTGCATTCATTATTTAAATTGAGGTTTTCTAATTTCTTAAAGAAATATTTGGAGTTGGGGTAACATCAAAAATTAAAATTAATCTCTCTCAAATAATTAATTAGTAGAGGAAATTTCCTTCACATTGATATTCCAACGAACATGTGAAAGATATCTCAAAAAAAAAAAAAAAAAACACGTGAAATAATGGCAATAAATTGATTTTATCTATTTGATGTTGACTTCAGTAGAATTATAAATGAGTTTTTCCTTGGTAAAAATTCAGAATGAGTAATATTATATATAATATATAAGGTCGAGAGAGGACAAATGTTCCTACCCCGATGCAATTAACCAATTTGAGTCGTATTAATTTGGAAGAAAATAAGAATATTGAGTTTGTGTATTATTATTATTATTATTATTATTATTATTATTATTGAGAGTTCATGGTTTGTAAAAGTTTTTTTAGTACCATAAATGTGGGGTTGTAAATCAAACTTTCGACCTAGTTAAAAGATAGATATATATCTCATCGAATTGATATAATTTGTAAAAGTTAAAGGTAGAGTTTAAAAGGTAAATTTGATCCATTTCTAAAAAAAAAAAAAAGGGTAAATTTGATCCTATGCCATTAATTTATTTAAAATCACCTTATTATAAACTTAATAATTAATTTAGGATAAGCAAGCTCACCAAAAAAAAATGTTCACTTATTTTTTTAAAACACAAATTTAGTTTCTTAACATTGACTTTGTAGTTTAGTAATTCAATATTGTTTAAACTCCGTGATTCGTTTGTACTCCACAATAGTATGATATTGTCCGCTTTAAACGTAGTCTTCACGGTTTTGCTTTTGGTTTCACCCAAAAGGCCTCATACCAATGAAGATAATTATTCTTTGTTATATACCCATGATCATTCCCTTCCTTAGTCAATGTAGGACTTTGTTTGCAATCACCTTATAAATCCAAAATATACGATAGTGTTTCTTTTAAATTATTTCTAGCAAGCATTGTTTTTGTATGTTGTTTCAAACTTTACTTCTCTAATAATAATAAAAATAGCAACTATTCTTTCCATCCATGTTCTTATTCTTTCTCTCATATTCTAAGGGTTCCTTTCCTTTTCTTTTTCTTTTTTGAACAAGACATTTTTGTAGGTTTGAACGAGTGCTAACTCTTTCAAATTCGAAAAAAAATTGGAAAAAGAAAAAATAAGGATAAAGTTCAAGTCGATTCGAATCATTGTCAATAAATTTCCATTGGTCTTAAAGAAAATGAATTCCATGTTAGTTTTCAACAAGTTTACTTTTCAAAAATCCATTATGATGTAATTCTTTTATCCTAGTCCTCCTATGAAAACTTAACTTGTTTTTAACACAGTAGTAAGTTTTTAAAGGCATGTTTCCATTCTTCTTTTGAATTGAGTTTCTAAATTAAAATCTTGATTTGGCCAATTCAAGGATAATTAATTTACTTGATTCTGAAAAGGTTAGTAATTTAATATTTAAAATTTGAACAAATAACTAGCGAAGAATCCAAACCTAGACATATAGGGTCTTTTCTTTTGTTACTGTTGGAAATAATAAAATTAAAGTTATAGTTATTAATAAAAATATTGATAATTAACTTAAAACTTTAAGATCCCTTTGATGTAAGTTAATTAGGGAGCATAATCGATATTTCTTATATAAGCATGCCAGAAACACACTTAGTACTGCCTATTATTATTTTTCTTGTTAAGTTATAGTAGGTAAGTTGGATCTTTAATCTTTAAATCTAAAAAATTATTTCAACTGTTACCATCATAAATCAATTGCTCACCCATTTTTTTACGGTTGATTTTAAAAAGAAAACTTTGAATTCCATTAGGACGAGGTTGTGCTTGCACTATTCTGTTGAAGACCAACACTAATGTTTTAAAAACTTTGAATTTTTTATTAGATTGATGATGTGTCACTTAAAAATTTTTTAAAAATAAAAACAAAAATTTCTCAACACTAAAGTAACCTATAAACAAAAACTCAAGACTAAATAAGTAATTTTTTCTAGAATTTAAATTCTATAATATGGAAATTTTAGTAAACTTTTGACTTTATAATTATTACAATTTTAATAATTGTACATTCTTCTGAATGAAAAATATACATGAAGGAAAACAAAGTGATTGACTCTGAAACAAGTCAGTTGAATGGATTTAATAATTTGCTAATCAATACAATGAATTTGGCCTAATAATAGTAGATCTAGTATAGAAATTAATATATCTACTTGGGATATTCTAAGGATTGGCACCCACCAAACTCAAGTGAATAGGAAAAAAAAGAAAAAGAAAATAAATTTTAGCATAATAATAATAATAATAGCCCAAGAATATTAATTCCACATGCCAACATTAGACCAAAACTGTGAAACCTTAAAATACCTGCATTTGATATATTTTTTTACAAGACATTTTAGCTCTGTGGTGCGTCCTATCATGATATTATAAATTTCTGACATATGGGTCACATGGTACTCTGATAAAATAAATGGTATGTAATAAGTTATAAACGATTAGTTCATCGTAATGTATATTGACATATATTTTCATTTGGATTCCTATAGTTATTTTTAAACTTTCAATTTTCTATTCATATATCAATCTATTTTAGTTAAATTAAACTTTTTAAGTTGAAAAAACATCGAAATTATTATGGTGTGAACAAGAAAATTAAAAAGTGAGATTGATTTTGTACTGAAATAAGAAAAAAGGTTAATTTATCTTTGGACCTTCCCTCTTCAAACTAGCACTTGGAATTATGCTATTAATTTTTATTATTTCAGGTGGGTGCATTTCACATGGGTCGAATCATTCATCTGTTTTTTTTTTTTTAATTACCAAGAAATCATTATTCGTGGAGGTTGCGTGCGCGTGGCTTGAACCCAAGACCACCCATCCAAACTATTCTTTGAGGCCAATTATTCATATAGTATTTCATGTAGGTGTTCTTTTTTTTTTTAATATAACACGTGAGGGTGAGAATTGAACTCACAACCTCTTAATTGAAGATATATGACAATTACCGGTAAGCTATGCTCATTTTGGCCATGTAGGTACATTTTTACATCATTGTTGGACAAGTACATATGAATATGCCTAGTAGTGAACTGATATTTGAAAATTAATTTTTTAGTCCAATAAATTTTGTGGTGAAGGATCAGACGTTGACTTCAAAAATAGTAATAGATAGTTTATCTTCTAAAATAGACTCAAATTGATGTTCTATTTTTTTTCTTTTTGAAAAAATAAGAGATAATTTATTAAGAAGTATGCGAAGAACATACGGAAAAAGGAGGTTATATAAAAGCACTCCAATTAAATGATATGGCAGAAATATCGTAATTTAAAGGAGAGGTCTTGGAGGACCAATTAGATACTGAAACTTTGATATCCTCCCAAAGATGAGTGAATGACGAATCACGATTAGTAATATTCGGTTGTTTCGCTCCAACCGGATGTACTATAAAAATAGATTGATTTTCTTTAGAAAAGTTTGGACATGGAGAGTGATTTTGACATAGAATCACACTTCCAAAAATGTCGAAATCACTCCGATTTTAAGCCGGACACGTTTGGCAATGATATTCTTAAGGTGATTTTGGAAAAAAAAAAATTCACTTTAATTTTTTTATCTTTAATTTTGTCTGTTCTCCCTCATTTTTTATCCCTAAAATTTTTTAATCTCTCCCTAAATTTTTAGCATCTAAGTTTATTTCTCTCTTTAAAATTTTGTTTCACTCTTTAAAATTTTTCCCTCTAAGATTCTTGTTTGTCTCTAACTTTTTTCTCTCTCTACCACTTTTGGCAAGTTCTCTCTTTAAACTTAAAATATCAATCATTTTAAATTACTTTTAATTATATAAAAACCATTTGAGAGAGTATGTAACTCTATCCAAAAATCAATTTCACAAAATCAATTATCATTAATCTCTTTTACCAAAATCACTTTATTCTAAAATTATTCCTTTTTGGTGCAACAACATTCAATCTCGACAGCAGGTCGAGATGACCAATTGAGTGAGTTATAGAATCGGAGCAAGCTAGAAGATCTTGCACTGAAAATACATGCACAAAAGAGTCAAAACACTCAAATGCTCAAGTCAGTAAGGAGCTCGACCAAAGTATTAAGACTGAGATAGAATCAGATCCCTAGTTGTAAAGCGAGATCCCCTATTTATAGGTTTGGACGTCCGACAGCATATTCGATTGATAGTTGGGCATGTCGAATTGATGCTATTCCTGTCGGCGATGGCCATGTGGAGTCGAAGCTCTTATTGCACATTTATTTAGATAAGTAGGGATGATTGTTCCTGAAGCAGATCAAGTCTAGGAGGTTGCTCTTTCGATTGGCTATTCTGCTCTCTCGGTTCAGCTTGCTCAAACCGTTAGTGTTGACGTCTATCCGATATCCTCCACGTGGCAGTGCTATTTTACACCTCCAACAATTGTCAAACTAGACCTTACCATAGGTAGGGGTGGCTGGAGATGATATGAAGTCTTAGCAAAATTTTGATCAGGAGTCCTCGTATATAGAATATATTATTTGAAATTTAAAATTTCTATTATTCTATATTAATATGATAAAGTAAACAATTATTGGTGTATCAAATAACATGAAATAAATTTTTTAAAAAGTAAAAGAAATGGAGAAAAAAATGTATAACTTTAAAACTGCTAGATTAATTTAAGCAAGTAAAAAATTTGAAGATTGGATTTCTACTTTAGTAATCATATAATCATGTAATCATACTTGGTGTCGGGTGGCCACAAAGGGA